>JAJLVH010000086.1:0-18241 GCA_030570155.1 Magnusiomyces magnusii
GAGAAATGTAAACAAGAAATGCTTGAAAATGGTGAAAATGGTCGACAGAATGTTTCAAATTATGAAGCCGTGGGACGATATGCTAGTCAAGAATATCACAATCCACAGATGGTTGGATATAATAATAATAATAATAATTATTCAAATGTTCCAATGACGGGACCGAATCATTATTATAATTATGAGCAATACCCATACAATTCTCAAGGACCTATGAATTCTCAGTATAATGGGCAATATAATGGATATAATACCATGCCTCCACAATACCCATCAAATGGATACAATTCTGGTAATAATAATAATAATAATACCAATTCACGAAAACCACTAAATATAGCAACATTGATAGAATCGCCAGAAGAACCAAAAAAAGAAGAAAAGACGCGAGAAACTCGAGACAAGAGTGATACATTAATGGCCAAGGATGGAAATGAAAAGGAAAGTGAAACAAGTGAAAGAGGTGGAGTAGAAGAAGAAGACGATGATGATGAGGAGGAGGAGGAGGATGATGATGACGAAGAAAATGATGATGATGATGATGATGATGATGATGATGAAGAAAATGAATATTCAGATACTTCAACAGAATCAAATTATTCCAACAAACGACCAAAAAGAGTAATTAAAAGAACCACAACTACACGATCCCAAACACGAGCCACCAACAAACTTGGTGATGATGACATTAAACCCAGAACCAGATTAAACACTCGTTCTAATCCAAAATCAACAAAGGAAAATGATAGTGATGACAGTTTACAACCTTTACGACAACTCCGGAAACGAAAAAGTCAAGTGTTAATTTCGTCAACCAACAAAAAGAAAAAAGAAGAAGAAGCTCTTGAGTCACTCAAACCTCGTCGAGGAAGACCGTTCAAAAACAATTCCAGTTCTTCTTCTTCATCTTCTAATTCACAACCTTCACAACCATCACAACCTGAAAAGAAATCTCGTGGTAGGCCGAGAGGTTCCAAAAACAAACACAAACTACGGCTGTGATTTAATAATAATTAATAATAACTTAATAATGATTCTATTTTTAACCAAAAACTTTTTTTCTAAACTTGATTCAATGCCCACCTTTTAAATAAAAAAAACAAAAAAAACAAAAAAAAACAAAAAAAACAATAATTTAACCAATTCAGTTTAGTTACCCCCCTTCACCAGCCCACTACACTTCTTTTTATGAATATGTTCTTCCACCCACTCCTCGTTGCTCGCAAACTTGGCCCCGCATCCTCGGCACTTGCCGCCCACCTTGGTCCGGTTCTCGCTCCGCGTCCCGGCCGGGTACTCAAAGTGCCGCGCTTTCAAGTGCGTTTTGTACGTGTCGCGCCGCGAAAAGCCGCCCGTCGAGTGACACGGGTTCTCGTCGTCGCACTCGTAAAACGGGCACGTGTACGCCTTGTGCACCGCGTGTTTCTTAATGTGCCGTGTCAAGTATCCTCGGATCCGGAACGAGGCTGAGCAGTGCGGGCACGCAAACGGAAGGCCCCGGGCTAATACTGATCGTCCGTGGGTGCGACCCGTGCTTTCGACAATCGGCTGGCCGTTGCTCATCACGATCCGTTGCTTGTTGTGGCTGTAGCGCCGTTTGCTGTGTGTGCCATGATTACAGTTCATGCTTGATTCATCGGCAGGAGAACTCGAACACTCACTCAAACTCGAATCATGTTCAGGTGACGACATTGGATCAACAAACCCGTTTAAATGGCCTTCATACATGGGAACAGAATACGCCATTGTGTGTGGCAGCATCTGAACTGGCATGTTGTATCGAGGTTGAGGCAATCGTTGTTGTTGTTGATGAAAAGGAGGAGAAATGTTTTGAACTTGGTTTGCTGGATATTGAACTGGGATCGCTGCTGGTTGCAGAAATGGCGCTTGGAATTGAGACATGCAATCGTCTTGGTTTAAACAAAGTTCACCTGCAGGACCATGTTGAGACTGTAATTGAGGAACCTGTACGGGTTTCTTGACGTTTTCATTCAATACATAATTGGCATCAAATTCAATCTCATCAAGATTGAAATCAAGCATGGCCGAAATTTCATTCGATAAAACATCCGCAAATATCTCATCGGCAGAAAGCTTGCGTTGTGTATTGGCAAATGCATTAGAATTAACTTCTGCATTATTTCTAATGTTTGGAATTGTGCCATCGGCTAATGCAAGCATCGAATCATAATCAATAGATGTAACATTTTGAGCAATAGAAGATTCCGGAGGTGTTGTAGCTGATGATGATGATGAAGATGATGAAGACGACGACGATGATGATGAACAAGAGTTGCCAATGGGAATGGAATAATTTGTGTTGGTGGTGGCTGTCGATTCGGATTCTAAAGGAGAATAAATCGAATACGGTGATGAATCCATAGCATGAGCAGGAATCTGCGTGGGAACATTAAAAGCTTTTGAATAAACCTGTTTTTGATTGTCTTGTGCAACAAATGGCAAACCAAACTGTTGGCCATTATCAAACATGTTGATATTGTTGTTATTAGACATTACAGGAATAGCACTGTAAGGCATTTGAAAAGACATGTCCCAACCATCCAAGTTACCAGCATGTGCATTGTGAAACTGATAAATATTGAAATTGTCGTCGGTGCTGCACGATACAATGGTTTTGCTGTCGGGATTTAATGACTTTTTGGTTGTAGAAATACAAGGAAAAAGCGATTTAGGTTTCGATTTCTTGTCTGTAGATTTAAATTTCTTTTCTTCATCAAAAGCGTCGCCATTTTCACTGCGTTTGTTTGGTTTTTGTTTGTTGCTTGGCTGGCTTTTGCTTGTTTTGCTCCTTGTCAAGGCTTTGAAATTCAAGTACGGAGATTTCGCAAGTAACTTGACAACAGGCTGTAGCTGAGACGATGCCAGCAACACAATAATCGCTAACGATAGCAACGACACGCCAACAGACGGTCGCGACCATGTATTTAAAGGCGGCGAACTTATTGTATCATGGATTTTGGTTGAAAGGTCGTTAAAATTCATTTTGAATCCTTCTAGTTTTTTCGAGTAAAAGGCTTAAAAGATGTGTTTGTGTAAGTTTTCAAATTTTCAAATCCAAGACTGATTGTTGAAAAACGAAATGCGTGGATAAAGAAAGAAAAGAAAATTCTTGATTTTTGTTGCTAATAAAAGCTTTTTTGATGCCGTGTGTGGCTCACGTAATCAGGTCACTAGGTGTGATTTATCGATATCTCTTATCTGGTGGGCAAGGGTTGGATATTTGGGGGGAAATAGTTATGAATTATTACCAATTGTGTTATAAAAAAAAAGTGGAAGTAGTTATTTTTGACCTAACCCTTAAGTAATACATGAAATCCAAAAAACGGAAATTGGCATCGCTGCAGATCTTTCATGCCCCACTTGTTACATACAAATTAGTATCACGAGATATTTTTAGCAATAGATTAAGAGTCGTGGTTATCAACTTGGTGACTCGTCACCCAAATAACAACTTTTCAATCGATTTCTTCTATTCAATAATTCATTTACTAACAATTTCTAAAGCTCATCATGCTCAACAACCTTTTCCAACTGTTTGGGCAAAGGCTTGCGTTCCTTTTTGTTGTGTCCATTAATACTTTCCTTCAAAAACTTGGTCACCGAGTCAACATTGAGTTCCGTGTATTTAGGAAAGTTGATCATCCAATTGTCGCTAATGTACACACAGCTAGGCGGGTGGCTCCAGTGTTTAGGATCCACAGTGATATGGCCCAGCCCAAGCTGTTGCAAAATCTTTTGTTGGACATCTTGTTGTAAAACAAAGTTGCTGGTGACTTCCCATTCGCTTGGATAATAAGGACGAAGACCCAAAGTGTCTGCAATCACAGAGAGTTCATCTGAAGAATCGGTGCTAAGATCAACAAAATGTGCCCAAGTGAGTAGAGGCAAGTCTTTGTTGAGTCGAGATGGTAATTCTTTACGAGCGTCTTGAAGCATTTTGAAATCAGCAATTTGTTGGTTAAAAGAAATGGCACAAATGAAGCAAGGCGATGAATCGCTGTTGGTGTTTGAATCGGTATTGATGCACAAGTTTTTTAAATCGTCCCAGTTGTAGATTCTGTTACTAACAATTCCGTCATCTCGAACAGGTTTGGAATCGATATTTGTTCCAGTGACGAGTTCAATGAAAGGATCAGTGGTATCACTAGCATTGGATTCAATTGTTTCAGTAGATTGGTTTTCAATATTGGAATCGTGTTCCTTTTCTTGTCTCTTTCTTAGCTTTAATCTGTT
Organism: Magnusiomyces magnusii; assembly: GCA_030570155.1. Taxonomy (NCBI): domain Eukaryota; kingdom Fungi; phylum Ascomycota; class Dipodascomycetes; order Dipodascales; family Dipodascaceae; genus Magnusiomyces; species Magnusiomyces magnusii. Next base: position 4,255 of record JAJLVH010000086.1, read on the forward strand.
TTCACGAATTTGCTTTCTCTTTTTACCATTCATCGACTTTCTTTCCATAGGATCCAAAGGATCCATGACGTCAAAATGTTGCAACAAAAACTTTTTAATAGACTCTCTGTCCATCGAATCTTCATAAGTAACAAAGTTCTTTGTTTCGTTTGCATGATAAACAACCAAATATGATTGTTTAACATTTTTGTCTTTAGTCATGTCCCTTGAAATCTTGACTGGCATGTATGCAAAAACGGGACTTTCGTCTTTGTTTTTGAGATATGCTCGTTGATCAAATTCAATAGCCAACGATTTCAAAAGAGGAGGTGCACCATTTTTATCAGAACCTTCTGGCTTTTTAGAACTCATCAAAACAACACGAGGACGATGACTGAACTTTTTATTCAAATTGTCAAGAGTAGAAATCGTCTTAACGCCGGCTCCATTTAAACGATTCAACAACGCACTTCGAATAGCTTTTGAACTTCTTGGTCCATTATAATCAGCCACGAACTCAGATTTTCCAGTACCTTTAGTATTCTGTGTGGGACCAAATATTTTCAGTGTCGGAAATCCTTTAACGTCATATTGGTTACAAATGACACGGTTGTTGTCGTCGTCACAGTCAATGGCGGCAAGGTTTGCGATTCCCTGTAAACCCTTTGCGGCTTTGAGGTAGTCACGCTTGAGGTTTTGGCAATGGCCACACCAGGGAGCGTAAAATTCGACAATGGTCGGGTGCCGGGTGTCAAGAACTTGTTTTTTGAATGAAGATGCTGAGAGTTCTATAACGGGTGATCCAAGGTAAAAAGATTCAGCCAAGGATGGCGTTATAAAGGAGAAGAGGAATAATGAGATTATGAATGATAGATTTTGATAGAGTGTCATTTTCGTTAATTGACAATTGTGAATTGTAAAAGAAAAAGTGAAAAATATATTCATCGGTGGCAGAAGTCATGAATTTCCTTGTTTTGAATCGAAATCGACTTTTTGGCGTGCACAAAGAAAAACATGTGTTGGCGAAATAGCTCCTGTAAACCTGGACATTCGTTTACATTTGTCAAATTTCAATTTATTAAAAACTATCAAAACAATTATTAAAACTAACCACTCTTTTCAATCGCTTTTCCAACTGCTGCTTTCTTTTTCGATCCGCGATTTCCATTCTGTGTCTTTTTATGACTTTCTCCTTTTTCAATCTTTCCAGAATTCTTTGCTTGATGCAGCACTTTCTCAACATCTTTTTCATTTTCTTTAACAATCAAATCAATCTTTTCTTGAACCTTTTCCTTCTCTTTTTCCAAATTTTCGTGAATGTTTTCATCAACCTCTGATCTTTTTCTAATCATATATTTCCTCGTTTCCAAGTTATTAGCTTCATCTTCAAGTTCCTGTGCCTTTCCAATTATTTCTTCTTCCTGCAATTCAACTATATCGTCTTGTTCGGCTTCAACTTCGTGATAATCTTTTTGCAAAGCAGAAATTTTGCTCCGTGTAGAATCCAATAACTCTTCAACAATTTCACTTTGATCTTCCAAAAAGTCTTCTTCAGCACTCAAAGCAGCTTCAGCATCTTCTAAAGATTTGTTTTTCTTTTCGAGTTTTTCGATTCGATGCTCAGTCTTTTCGTCTTTGCGTTCGCCTTGGTTCTTGCGTAACTCTTCTTCCCAGAAAACGTACAAAAAACTGACATCCACAAATGGCTTTCCACGCTTAGTTTCAATCTCTTCACGTGCCAGGCCTTTTTTCTCAAGCTCGCGGATTGAGTTGTATTCAATACGCAAGTCATGGTGTAAATTGTTGTACTCCTTGACGGGGTCTAAATACTGCACCGCTTTATACTGGTACTGATTAAACAAGACCCAAGCCAACATTCGATATATTTTTTGAACAATTTTGTCAGTTGGCACGTACGTTAGCAGAATAGGATGCGCTTTGAAAAACTCATACACAGTCTGGCGTTGTTCATTGGTCAACGGCTTGTACTTGTGATCTTTGTCAAGGTCAGCACCATCAAAAGGCGGAAAGTTGGAAATAGAATATAGCTCAGCTTTAAAAACGTCGTCAAGTGGAGGAAACTTGTCACTAAATTGTTCGCGAAGTGTTGTGCGAGCATGGTCATAAGTCGGAGGCTCTTCAACTGGACCTTGAGCAACAATTTTTTCAACAACTTTTTCGACTTCGGGAGTCACGCCTTGGACAATTGGTTTTTTGGATTTTGTCATTTTTGTATTGTTGGTTGAGTAAAATAAAGAAAACGTAAAAATACAATCCGTGGATATTGGACGTCTTTATATATGTTGAGTTAATTATGTCTTGATATTACAACCGTTAAAACCGACAGCAACCAAGAAAGTAGCACGATTTTATAAACACAAACCCAATTACAGACAAGAATCTGGGGTAATTCTTTGAAATCTTGTGATGAATCAAATTGCGCACTCAAAAAACAACAACAACAAAAAAAAAATACTACAATTTCGGGGTTTTTCTTGATTCTTTTGGTTATTGAAATTTAAAAGGTCACACCATTCATACAGAATTGGTTTTTAAAAGACTATCTACACAAAAAAGAAAAAACAAGTTTGATTGGTTTTCTTCAAGTAATTGTAAAATGCATGCAAAATGTCATGAGTCCCGTGTTGTATGGTGATTTTGCACTTTCATCAACAGACATAAAATGTACGAAATCTGGGGTAAATTGTCATTTTTATTTCTCTTTTTTATGACATATACTGACATATCATAACATGTCACAACATGTCACACAGTTGTAACAAGCAAATAGCAATTGTATCTCTTGGTTCACAAGAAAAATTGACTTTTGGTCTTTATTCAAAATTCCAACAGATTTTAACTCTTGATTTAAAAACTTTGTTTTTTGTTTAAAAATAAAATTTGGTTGTGCTTTGGATCATGATTTTGAAATATTCGACTCGTGAATTGGTGACCAGATCAATTGTCTGTAGACATTATTCTCAGACAAAAGTATACAATCATAATCATAAAAAATCCAACAAATCCAACAATACTCCAAAGGCTCATTGGTTTTATGCTACAGATACTCCAATCTCCAAATCTACTCAAAAAAGTTGGAAACCTTCTACAGCTGCTGAAAAGTTTGTTCCTTTTCCAAACGATGATTCTGCGCGACTAGAAGCTGCGTATCAGCATTTGAGCAGACGTGGAAAAGAAATCGGTCATAATGCAATCACTTTTAATATCCAGAATAGTTCAGATGAAAAAAAATCAATTTCTAAAATTGAAGAAGTCTCCGTGTTGGAAGATAAACTCTATGAAGTCAATGTTGCTAACCGCACATTGTATCCAATCTATTGGGACGGGCCTACATTTGAAGTCCGTCGAGGAACTTGGTTCATTCGTGATGGTTCCAAAAATGATCCAATTCCTGAACCTGTTGCTAACGAAATTGAAGCTTTATATCAATATTGTCGTCACAAAATATTATCGTCATCTCAAACTCAACCTTTGGATTCTAATATTCCATTTGTGAAATCTATTGAAGCTGCTAAAGTTTCTAAAGACAAAGATACCTCAATTTTAAAAGATTTTATTGATAAACAAGATTCTGAAATTTTTGCTTTGACAACTTCAGTTGATTCAACGAATTTTGTTAAAGCAGTTTCTGAAACATATTACCCCAAACTTCAAGATTCAATTTCCAAATTCCCAGAATCAAATCCTGGCGATTTATCAAAATCTTCGCCACCTGCTACACAAAAGGAATCTACAGAATCTACAATTCCTTCTGTGATTGACTTTTTTTCTTCTCAGTCTTCTTCCAATAAACGTCACTTTGTCAGTTTTGATTTAGACAAAAATATTGCTAATGATTCCAACAATCAAGACAAATCCAAACACGAAGCAGCGACTGCTTATGTATATTCAGGCGACCTTTCTTCCATCCTTGCTCGCAAATTTGCATCTTTTGGTGGTGTCAAATGTGTTCGTGGATACTCTGTTTTCAAAGCTTCTCAAGATCCTTCTTCTCCCGAAAACACTTTTAAAAAGCTACTCGCTGACGACGATATTGAAAATGATCATAACAATGATAATAATGAACCTCAAGAAATCAAAATTCCGCCCTCTAAAATTAGTTCATCAACCAACCAATCTTCTGAAGAACCACTTGTTTCGATTTCTTCACCAGAATCACAAAACCGTGCAATCGACCATTTAGTCATTTGTATCCACGGAATTGGTCAAAAACTCGGGGAACGTGTTGAACAAATCAATTTTGTCAATGACGTCAACATCTTTCGCATGCTGTTGAAAAAAGTCTTTTTGGAATCTCCTCAGCTTCAAAAAGATGCCGCGGAGTATATTCTTAATAAATATGATAAAAGTGTGGAAGCTATGGAGCAAACTGTTGAAGATGAAAAAACGCAAAGGTTAAAAAAGTTGCAACAAGAAGAAATTGAAAACAACAATCATCACAATCATAACCACAATAATAAAAATCGACAATCGTTACAAAAAAGACCATTGGCAAGAGCTATGGAATCAGCCAAATTGTTATTAGAAGGCCAAGATTCGACAAACAATAAAGATAATAAAACAGAGAAAAAGGCTACAAAAACAGCAGACCATCGTGTTCAAGTGATACCTTTGATTTGGAGACACAACATTCAATTTGGACTTACTCGTCAAGATATTGACGAAAACGAAGGATCAGATGGAAACAAAAGTAAAAACAGGAATAACGAAAATAAAGTTAAAGATGACGGTAAGTACATGGGACCCGCAAACCAGGTAAGCTTAGAAGATATCAACGTGAATGGAATATTACCACTGCGTAACGTTGTTGGCGACGTTGTCATGGATGTTTTGTTATATTATCAACCTCAATATCATCAACAAATTTTCAACGTTGTCATCAAACAGCTCAACAAGATATACCACGAGTTTTGTAAACGGAATCCTGGGTTTGCCAAAAATCCACAGGTCAGTATTATTGGACACTCGTTGGGCAGTGCGATTGCGTTTGATATTGTGTGTGCGCAAACCCAGCGACAAAAGCTTGAAGAGTTGAACAAATCTTTCAAGAAATCTACGGAGAAGAACAACGATGAAGAAAATCAGCCTACACTTGATTTTGATGTCGACATTTTCTTTGGTGTAGGTTCACCTGTTGGAATGTTTCAGTTACTAAAAGGCAACAAATTTGTGACGCCAAAACAACTTTTGAAAGCAATTGAAAAAGACCAAACCAATAATACCGATAACAAAAAAGATTCGCAGAAACGAACGGGCTTTGATTTCAACGCTTTTAAGCTTTTATCTCACATGAATACACCAGTTACTACGAAATCGTCATCCGAAAATTCAAAAACGGTCGGATATGTGTCACCAGGCGTACGAGCATATTACAACATTTTCCATCCTAGTGATCCGGTCGCATACCGCGTTGATCCATTAGTTGACAGAGATGCAGCGTCCTTGCCAGCCAAAAAAGTGCCATACATTCAAAACTCGCTTCCTTTGCAGATCCAAAAGTTTCAAGACCTGGCAACCAATTTTTCGAAAGAAGCAACGTCTTTGTGGAGCAACATGGCAGGCAGCTTATTGGAAAACAGTAGCAAGGAAAACGATTCGTTTAACAATAGTGTATTGTCTGGGTTATTGGCATTTGGAAAAAATGACAAGAAGAAGAAGAAAAAGGGAATTGAGAAAAAAGATGGTAACAAGAGTGAGAATTACGATGATAATGGATCTAAAACTAATGCAATTGTTTCTGCAGTTTCAACAAAATCTTCTTCTTCTAAATCAATTGATAACAATGATCCATCACTCGCGATTTCTAAACGATTTCCATTTCACGATTTGCCACAAGACAAGCAAGAAGAAGTGCTAGCCAAGTTGGCACAGTTCAATCACACTGGACAAATAGATTACGCATTGCAAGAAGGGGTATTAGACATTTCATTGTTTGCTGCTCTAGCGTCGCACGTTTCGTATTTTGAAAACGCGGACCTTGCTGCGTTTGTGTTGAATGCTATTTATCAAGTGAGAGAAAAGACGAGTGTGGATAAAGTGAAAGAGTAAATGAAATGGTAGAATAGGAAACGAAAATATCCAATTGAATAAAATTGAATTTAATCGAAAACGAGAAACTTATTTTTTCATCCCTAAGGACAAAACATAAACATGAACCAAAGTTTTTTGAACGATTTAAAAAATAAAAATAAAAAATAAAAAATAAAAAATAAAAAATAAAAAATAAAAAACAAAAAAACAGATCTATTATCAATTATCAACCATTGTTTCATTGATGCTTATATTCATTCGAACCAATTTCAAATACAAAGTCAAGACCATTGAATAATGTATGAAAATCCATAAAATCCTCTAAACCGACCCAATGCCTACGATCTCAACATCAGTTGATTTTATTTCGTCAGTCGATCCTTTATTGCCCATAATTCTGGATTTTCCACCACCACAACGTCATGCTGGATACTTCTTGATTTGGATATTTCTTGATTTGGATATTTCTTGATTTGGATAATTGTTAAGTTGGATATTTCTTCATTTGGATGATTACCAAGTTGGATGCCAGCAACTGGATAAAGCTGCCCATACCCAGCAATTAAACGACCTAACCCTTGCACTTTTTTTTCAAATTGGAAGATCAAGGGTCAAAAGGACAAAATGGATCGTGTACAACATGAACAAGTAAAAATGTATATAAATGTATTGATTTTTATTTTTTTTATATAACCAAAGAAAAATAGGTTTTTTCAGTTTTATTTGTCAACTTTTGTTAATATTCTTTTTGATTCCCTCTTTTTATACCCTTTAGAAGATTTGTAAATGTTTTGTAACTTGGCTAGTCGTAGCGTTCGTTGGTACGTGTCCACACTTTCATCAACATTGTCGTCAATGGTATTATCATTGTTATTATTGTTATTGTTTGGGGTTGGAGAATTAGAAATTGGTTTTAAATTGAGTTGATTTTCAGTTTTCAGTTTCAACAACTTTTCATAAGGCTTTTTGGTTCCTTCATATGATTTGATATAAGCACAATAAGGATAATGTTGATTTTCGAGGTATACTTTCAAATGATTAAAAATCGTGTCTTTGTTATTTTCATTTTCATTTTTATCTTCTTCACCTTCTTCTTTGTAATTTGTTAAACTTTTTTGAAGAATTTTTCTAAAACACGCGTCACATTGTAAAATGTGAGTGGGCGGGGTAATTTTATTGATAATGGATGAAACACTGACAGGAGTCCAACCCATTGCAGCATACAATTTGAGGATATCTTTATCAACTTCAGAATAATTCGTAGTTAAACGAGCCAGCCTTGTTTCGTAACCGTTGATAACAGAAATTGATGGTGCATCACGTAGACGTTGGTAATAAATAGCTGTTGAAGCCAACGTACGCTTTTTCCAAGGGCATGAGTCGGAATGATGAGAAATCAACGCAGATTTGTATTGGTGGATCAATCGATCCAGTTTGTCATCATCATCATTGACATTGTTTAAAAAATCAGGAAATATCAACACTTGGAATTGAAGACACGTTTGACATTGGATGGTTGTGGAATTGGTGTCATGATTCGGTAGTGAGGTTAAAGCTTTCCAACCAAGAGCAGCACAGTCTACGGGAGTAAGAGATGAAACAGAACAGTCTGGCCAAGTTGCGTAGGTATAAGTTTTGAGTCTTTGTAGAAAAGAAGAATAAGACCAAGGGGAATAAGTTGAGGTAGTCATGATTGATTGATAATGATTGATAGATTGATAATGATTTATAGATAGATTGATATATAACAGATTAGTAACCACAGCCGATGGTGGCTGGTGGATCGGCTCGGAAACAACCCCAACCCACACACGTATGGTTAAGGCTGGAATTAGGCACCAAAATAAGGTCCACGTCGGCACGAGCGCAATTACCGGTTCCGGCGACGCTGGGAGTCAGAGCCAAGTGGTAGAAATAGTGGTTTGACTAGTGACAGGAACAGTAGTTGAGAAGACAATGAGGATCATTTTGGTTCTAGTTTTCGTGTTGGTAGTCATGGCTCCAGCATTTTGTTGCAAGCTCTAAGCATTGGCGTCGAAACTAGGCAGGTAGACACAACTGGTTTACATTTACGTCAAAAGCACAACTGATTGAATAACAACAAATAGAGACGTAAAGCCATAAAAATGTCTGTCTTTTTACCGGTTGCTCAACATTATTTAAAAACTCTTTTCTGTGTATTTTTATTCATTAGTTTTCATTCATTAGTTTTTATTTATTCATTAGTTTTTATTCATCATGAAACCCTCTCAAAACCAACCTTCTTTCGACCTGGACCTGGAGAAAAACCCTGGTGATCGGTACCTTTCTTCCCTTAACTCACATCCGTCATTATGGTCCAGAACCAAATCTGCCGCCGTCTTTCTTTTGTTCCAATTTCTCAAAGTCTGCCGCTTGAAAATCATCATTCCTCTAATGTCTTTCTACATTTCATTGCTGTGTTTAGGCGTCTTTTTGTCGTATCTGGAACACACGCAATCACACTCTTTTCCGTGGCTGTCTTCGTTACTGGAAGCCTTGTCAAACGGTCACTACAAATCAGCCACTACCGACATTATCGAGTACTCTCCAACTTTAGGCATCGACTTGTTATCAAAAGACCCCGCTGCTTATCAATTTGATTGGGCTCATTGGATAAATCTTACTGAGCAGCTCATTTATCAAGCAAACGGATACTCAGGTCCAATTAAACCGTTATCGAAATATGTCCACCGATACACTTCTTCTTCTTATTTCAACCAGCCTTCAAAATCATTTCTTGGTTCCGAAGAAGATGTCCGATGGGTCGGTAGCTCTTATTTAGCCTTCCACGCTCCAAGTCCCGCTAGACTATTGTTTTTAGATAGCAACGATGCTTATTCTTGGCAAGTCGATACTTCAGATGATGATCGAATTTATGATCTTATTGACAATGATTTTAACATTAAATATTTTAAACGTCAATTATCTGATGAGAGTGGTGATAATTACAATACTCCTGTAACTGAACCTACAGTTGTTGAAGTGTCTACAACTCCTGATTCATCCAATCAATCTCCTTCAAATCCTGATCAAACCACCAAAACTCTCGATACTCCAACTTTTGATAATAATAATAACAATGATTTGACAATAACTCCAGAAACCAAACAAAATCATCACCAAGATATTACCACATTTCCCAATGCTGCCAAAAACCCTATCACCACTGGTAGAAAACCCAACCGACCGCTTTTTCAATCTGGTGAATCCTTTCAACCTGATGAACTTTTTGAGCCCGATGAATCCATTTTCGAATTTTTAATCGAGTTGAAAGCCGAAGGCCGCGAAAAAGAAATCGATGCACTTTTCGAATCAGTTTTAAGTATAAAGGCTCGTGACTACTCACTCTTGGCTCCTTACCCATCTTATAACGATGAACAAAAAAATCATGAATGGAGGTTAAATAAAGGTCCAAACAATATTGTTCTTACACCAAAAGCTCGATACATTCCTGTATCTACTCCAAACCATTCATTTTCTGCGTTGGCTACAAATCCTGATGATGGATCTCAATTGGTTTTAGATTTAAACGATTCAGCAGTGTATCAATCTTCTTCTTCATCGTTGTCTTCATCATCATATATCGCAACCACAGTAAAGACTATTTTGGGTTTCATTTTGCCGTCCCGATTTCAACCGTCTTGGTTTTATTCCCCTGAAAACTGTGATCCTGCTTATTATCAAACTGCGTACGAAGAGTTTGTGCGTCGCGTGTACGTTTCTATTGATGTCCTTAATTCGTTAACTCCGTTATACGACCAATTATCTGTCTCACTTCCAAAAAATATAACCGATGAAAAAGACAAAAACCCACACAGCAATTACAATTTACAAAATTTACAAGATTTAATAGATTCAACTAGTTCCGAAAATCCGACTTTCAACAGCGCACTCGACATAACTTCAACTCGCGTTTTAATAAAACATGCTAATGTCAACACTTACTTTCACTTTTTGCCAAAAAACCATACAACCAAGTATGCAAATATGTTGTTGGAAAGTTTAAATGACTTTGAAAACTTGGATTTGGACGAAAAGTTGGATATATCTGATAGTTTAGATACATCAGAAGAGTTGTATGAACTTGAAATCTTAGAGACTTTGGAAGAGTTGAATGAACTTGCAAATCCAGATACACAGTTAGATGGTGTCGACAGTCTTGGTGAAGCTTCATTCGAAACAGAAAATGATCAAACAAACAAAAAACGGTCAATTGAAAGTGAAAATGAGCAAATTAAAAAAGAAATAGTCAAAACACCATCGTTTGAAGAAATTTTTCATGCCAAATCCGTGCTTGATGAGCTTCGAACTGTCGACAATTCACCCAAACACTTTTTCGAAGTATCGATTCTAAGCAACGGAATGAATGTGTTTAAACATGCCGACTGGCGGTTTTTCAACAAGGAACTGAACCGGAGCGAAAACATTGAAACGTTACATCGGATGTATCGAGCATGGTCACGGTTTTGTGTATCGGATGGTATTATCTCGTGGCTGGCTCATGGAACGTTGCTTGGATGGTACTGGAACGGGTTGTCGATGCCGTATGATGAAGATATGGATATCCAAATGCCTATTGCGGAACTTGACCGCGTGGCACGGAAATACAATAATACATTGATAATCCAGGATCCCAACACTAATGATCGTGGCGAAGGAGGCCGGTTTTTGTTTGAAGTTGCGCCGACGTATGTTGAAAGAAGACGTGGAAACGGAAATAATGTGATTGATGCTCGGTTTGTTGATTTGGCTACTGGATCTTATATCGATATCACAGGGTTGTCACAAATCGGTCAAATAGTTGGGAACACAAATAGTGACAACATTGATGCGATTCGGAAAACTAGTGAGGTGTATGCGTGCAAAAATTATCACTATTATTCAGAGGACGATTTATTTCCATTACGGTTGACATTGTTTGAAGGTGCACCAGCATATGTTCCAAACAAGTATGAAAAGATATTGAAAGATGAGTATCGCGATTTTGACAGGCCTGTGTTTAAAAAGCACATGTATTCAGAAGATTTGAGAATGTGGATTGACAAAAAAGGATGTGAAGATAAGTTCAAGTATGTTGACGAATATGAACATATGTTGAAAGAGAAAAAAGAAAATGAAGAAGAGAAGGAATTGGTTATCAAAATGAAGGAAACTAGGTTTTGCAAGAACCAAGAGATTGAAACAATGTACGAAAAAACCAAAAAGTTGACCAAAATGCATGAAATAGAAATGAAGCTTATGGATGAATTGACACAAGGCGGAACCAAGAAATTAGAAGATATTGATGAAAGTGAGTATAAAAAGATGGCATTGTTTGGGTTAAGACAGCCGTCGATATATAGTTGATTTAATAATTTAATAATTTAATAATTGATGAATGAATGAATTGATAAATAGTCAATATTTTTAGACTAGTTTGACAATTGTAAACTAGATCCAACGTTTTTTTCATGCGGCAAAACAAAGGGCTAGATTTTATGGCTAAGTGTGTCATTACATTTGGTGTCAAAATGGCAATGCATTGATTTAAATCCATTGGCCTTCGTAATCATTTTCTATTCTTTTTTGTAATCCACCATACAACTTTTTTCGTTTGAATATGGAGTTGGTATCATGACTTGGAGAATTGAAGTTATGTATTGATTTAGTATATGTTGACGATTTTGATATTAATGTGAATTTTTTCCATAAATATAAACAAATGGAACAACCGATTGAAGTCAAAAAACAAACAATCCAAGGATATAATAGAGTATCATAAGCAGTCAGTATGTAAATATTAGTCAACCTTTTATCAGACAACAAACCTGAACCATTCACGATTTTGTTTGCCTTTTTGTTGAAAGCAGTAATCATGACCCATTTGAATACACCACTGACGAATAAACTGCCAGTCATGAAACAAACGGTACTCAGCATGGCTGACCAAATGGGACGCATTTGGGTAACGAAGAATAAATAATATTTGGTTTGATTATTGTTTTTATTCAATTGGTTTTCTTGATTTCCCTTTTTCCACGATTCTTCACACTCTTGTCCATCTTCTTCAAACGCAAAGAAAAAAGAAACCGTCACGAGCACAAGATTCAAAACAGAACCAAACGTGTTTTCATAACCATCTTTGAAAACACGATAAATTGAATCTGAATCTGATGACGAATCCAATGATGAATCTGATGGCTCGTTGAATATCTCCATCAACACCTTTCCTTGCAACTCTTTGTCATTGCCCAAAGCTTTGGGAGTAAGCGAACGTAAATAAATGACATAAAAAACGAAAAACAAAATAAGAAACGGTAAGCGAATGTTTTGTTCAAAGATTTGCATTTTCTTTTTTTCTTTTTTATTCTTGTTGATGCGTTTTCAACTTGGTTTGTGATTGGTTTTTAACAGTCTTGTTTGGGTTGTGAAAAACGTTGAAAATGGGTTTTATTTTATTTTGAGCCACTTTGTCATATGTTGTTGTACGGCTGCCTCACAACATTATTTTTTTAGTTTAGTTGCACACAGTTTTGTGACAATATTAGCATTTGTCGTTACTCCACAATACGAAAATGTTAAACACATTTGAGTATGCCAGTTATTAATCTATTAAATTACAATTGCTGATTATTAACTATTTATTATATAAATCAACTTAGCCATATAAACGAAAAAGAGATTGTTGGTGATTGTCTAATCAAAACATCAAAACATCAAAACATTTAAATGATTTAGAAAAAAGTCTCGACAATCTCGACAATATCGACATTCCTAACAATATCAACCTTTCTGACACACAAAAGCGTGCTCGTTCCGCCTATATCCAAACTTTAACGGCAATAATAGTATGTTGTGCGGATGGACCGACATCGCCCTTAACCAAAGACATATTCAACTGGTTTTGCACCATACTTGGCGTCTCACAAGAAACTCAGGATTTGGTTAAACTTTTTTGGAAGTGGTCCAGTACTGTCTTATACTTGGCTGGTGTACTAGCTACCGATGATTTATATCGCAGAGATACAAAGGCCAAATGGATGTGGTATTGTCTTGTCTTTCGGTGTATAGCTGTTTTTGTTGCTGGTTATGTTTATTATGTTCATATTCTGAATATACCTGTATTGCAGCTTATAAGCAATTTCAGCCCAGAGTGTGTGCATTTAACCGGAAGCATCACTATCATGGTTGTTTACATATTGCGATCGTTGTTTACTAAATAGACTTGGATATAAAGCAAAATGGAATCTTCATTCTTTATGATAACTTGTGCTATATACACGTGATACTCTTAGAAGATTTTTATCATGTATTTTCTGATTTTCTTTTCATTGTTTTTGCAACATCGTAAGACACTTTGACCAACCAAACAATGATTGGCTTTTCCGCAATTATCGAACGGTATCGAGATCTTGATACGTATGTGGTTATATGTATATTTTGATTTGTATTTAAATACTAATGATCATTATTATTTGTACTATTATTTTTATTAGCTTCCGGCAATGGGCTATTGCACTGACTATTGTATCCCAAATTATAGCGATTCCAGTAGCCATTCACTACAGGGATAGTCAATTACATGAACTCTTACATATCTCAAAACGATCCGCTAACCGTTTGCGACCATGCCTTAATTGGGGTTATACCATTATGATGTTATTAACATTTGAATTTGGTAGAAGATCATATCCCGAAAGAATTGTGAGTACATGGATATTCCGGTTTATATATATTTTTAATTTGGCTACGAATTTCCTATGTCTTTTAGTTAAAGTATATGTAAATTCTGGTTTGCATAATTCTAGCTCTTGGAACTATGGCTTTGGAATTCTGGTTGAATTTTGTGATCGAAAGTTTGTTGAGTCAGTTGGAATTATTATTATTTGTTCTGTGGGTTTGTATCAAACATTTGATGCAAATAACACTGTTGATACCAATGTATCGGTAATGAAAA
>JAJLVH010000087.1:0-18223 GCA_030570155.1 Magnusiomyces magnusii
TATACTCATTTACTTTTATTTAGTTTTTAATAAACAACTCTGTTATCCCCAAATCTACTTTCTATACTTTATCTTAATCTGATCTTAATCAAGCTTTCTACTACTAGTGATGTATAACTCCGATTTACGAAGCAGAGTTCAACAGTTATTGGAGTGAAACTAATTTCCCATTTTGTTTATATTGTTTCTGATCCATATTTTACCACATTATTGTGTAATCATTTATATGAAATACTAGTTATTTCTGGATACACCATAAACAGTAAGTACGCGGGATCAAAAAGCGACTCATCAAATCAGTAGTAATGCATGGACATAGCAAAGCACAGTCAGGTATTTAGATTAACTAGTTATTTTTATTCATTCCGCAATTGTATATTTTTTAAACAAACAACAATATTTAGTTGTACCTGTAGTAATTTTAAACGACAAATGACGGAAAATACTGAAAGCTCAAAATCACATTCAACTAGAAGGTAACGAGCAGCTAACAGCTAAAAATGTGCGGAAGAAAGCTGTTAATACTAGACTTTATATATGAACCGTTTAATTTTGTGTTATTTTTGTATTTTTTTAAAGCCAGCAATGGTTATGGAAATTAGTAAAGGCTGTTACTCACATAGTCTTTCGAGTCACTTTTAGACATTTCCCACTTTTCATTTATTTTTTTGTATTTTCTTAAGCTAATAGAATTATTAACGATTAAAAAAACAAAACAAACGTTCATTAATATTTGGTAAAATACAATTGTTATCAGATTAAATTGACAAATAATCTGTTTTGTTTTAGTCTACTTCTGCACAATGGTTGCTTATATTACCAGCAATACAGCAGTTGTAATTTCAAACTAAATACATCGAATTCTTTTTGATTAACGTTATGAAAACTACAAATATGTTTTACGTCAATTAATCAAAAATATCAACTGTTTTGATTAATCAAAAAATTGAACATTGACAATTTATACTGTACCACATTAGTATCATGTAGCTGAATTGAATTTAGGTGATCAAAAAATCCGTACGATTTTAATTATTTTTAAAATGAACAGCTAAACATTGTAATAAAGATTTACAGTTTTCACCTTCGATATGCACATAAATTATACTCATCATTTAGTTATTGTTTTTATACTTTTATTTTTTTGTGTATGTGATACCTTTAAGTTTACTTAAAATTAACATTTTAAAATTCAGTTTCTTATTATTGATTAAGATAACTCTTCTAAGTTTTCAGCTGATTAATTGTATATTTCATCACAAATGTGTTACATTTAATTACTAACGTTGATTGTCTTTTTTTTTTGTAAAATAAGGTTTTTTTCAACAGCTTCCATAGAATTACGCAATAATTAGTCGCTGTTGAACTGTTGCTCTAAAATCATTCAAAAACGTTTTGGAATCAAAATATAATACGATTAGATTAAAAAGCAATATATTAATAAACAATTCGTGTTACAAAAGGTGATCTTTTCATTAAAAGCTATGAAAAAAAACATAAACAGAATACAATTATACCAATTGAAATTGCAAAAAGTATTCTTTTAGCTAATCCGTGTTGATTAATTTAGACGGTATTTTCCGCCACTTTACTCAGAAATAACATAATCTCCTTTTTAGTATTTGTATTGTCAGATTTAATAGAGTGTGTAATTAATCCTTGAAAATTATTAATCCTTGCCTAGTCAACAGTTGTTTGATGTTAGTAGTATCAGTTTTATGGTATTCTTTGTTAAGTAGTGTTACCTTAGATATACTTATATAGAGATTGAGTTTAAAATGGTTTAACACAAGCTCATATCCATTGATTAGTTTTATAATTCCTACTGGTATAAAGAAATTGTACTCTTCAAATTTTTGGTATAAGAATTAGATATGTTTTTAAAATTTGGTGTTTTTTGTATTTTTGCTTAAAGGTGACTTATTCTGTATATTTGTTGCTCACTTGTTACTTTGATTGATGACGCTGATTCATATTTTAAAATCTTTATTTGTTCTTTTAATTCCTTTGCCATCAGCTAAAATATAGCTCGGTCTTCTGGTCTCAGCAATATACATTTTCTGTCAGTTTTTTTCATCAAATTCTCTTTATATATAAACTTATTGCCAAAAATTCCATAAATCATAACGCTATTTCTTTTTTGATGAAAATTCAGATTGTATTCTTCGTAATATGAATACAATGCTTTCAAAGAAAATTAAAGAATCAAAATTTTTTAAAATGTCATTAGAAACACGAAATAAATTTAAACCGGTGTACTGACAACGTGACCATATTTTCTATGTGCCCAAATGATTAAGATGACTTTTGGCTTTGAAAATAACGATTTTTGATAACGAAATCCGGTAATTTTTAAAAAAAAATCTGTAAGCTTAATGTAGCTTAAAATCATCAATTCACTAAAATTTGAAGTCGTAACGTCACTTTTGACGCTTTCCGAACTTGTAACAAAAGACATAACAAACTTATGCTAATAAAAATGAGCAGTATGAGAATTCTAAGAAGAGACCATTTTTCCGAATAAAAATAGTGGATTATCTTTAAAATACTGTAAATTAAGTTTAACGCCTTTGTTATAAAATACAGGTTTGTTTTAATTATCTTCACAAACGAGTATTATTGCGTCAGTGAATTTTAAATTTGGATCGCTTCTAATTAAAAACTTCAAAATTGGTTCAGCAATGAATATTTCTTTATTTTCAGTGCAAAGCTTTTTTTAAAAAATAGTTTAACATAACGTAATTTATTGATTAGGTGTGAAAAATTCACTAAATACGTAAGATGTTCTAGCACATTCATGTAGGGAGTCCCTTTGATACTTTGAGTATGTCACTTGCCAAAGATTGGGTACATTGTCTAAAAACTTGTCAAGCCTCCAACAATAATTATTCATATTTCCAACAAAATAGACGTGTATTGTATAATAACTTAAAAACTAGCTACTGCACTTCTTATGCTTGCCGAATATTTCGGTCGAAACGTAATGAGCTTGTTCATCTGGTAAATATATCTCAAAATTACTTGAAGATCTAGATTTGAGCGTAACGAAACATTTTTTTCTAAGAATGGCGTACATAAAAAAGACGAATAGTTTGGCAAGTTTGGGACATATTCATCATTTCGGGTGCTACAGTGACATATGGATGCCATTTGGTAAAAACAAAATGTGCATCATATTCATTTTTTTATATTAATATTGAAAAATGCAAGTGAAAAAGTGAGAAGAAGAAAAATAAGTTCTTCAAACACTTGATTATAAATTGAAATGATTTAAATAAGAAAATTTAAATCATTGATCAGCTACAAATGACAGTTGTAACCCTTAAACTATGTATTTATACCTGCAAGTTTAGTAAGTAAACTAGCCTGAAAATACAACACAAAAACAGCTTCAGTTGATGAAATACCAAGGATTATCAGCTAGCTATAACGTAAATGGGGTTTGGTTACTTTTGAATATGATCTAAGACTATTTATATAAATTGATAGAAACAAGATATAAACCGACTATGCAGAATTTCACGATAATTAGCACTATGCAAAAATATAATACAACAGTAGTCAAAGCCAAAGAAACTAGCTATGAGTGTTTATAGTCTAGTTTTACATCTTTTTGCGCTTTTTGGTATTCATAAAGTCTTTTGATCATATTTTAATAATCATGATAGTATTTGATTTGAACAATAGTCAAGTGTATTGAATGCTAGGACTTACCCATTGTTTATTGTCCCAACTATTTTAAATAGATATCACGTTAATATATCTATGGCAAGCTAATAATATTGTGAAATATCTTTTGAGCTAGAATACTCAAAACATTAAATTTTTTATTATTTGCGTGTTTGTGAATTTTCGAATTTTTGAAAACGAAATTAAAAATAGCAATGAAAAAAGCTTTGTAAAAACAATGAATGTCCAAATTGCCAATTATAGTGATTAAGATATAAAGACTAGATAGTTATATCCTCTGCTCTAAATGATAAAATGAATACAAATTAAACATGAACAAATGAGAACTCTGATAGATAGTCTTGAGCACTAAACATAACAAGTTGGAGGTGTGCCAGATACAAAAAATTTATTACTATTTTTGCTAGTCAAGCAAAGTTGACTAGAATGCTGTTAAAAAAACTAAATTTTTCACTTTTCAAAATTAAATTGCTTTTACTAAATGCTTTAAACAGTCGAAGACAATTTGTACAATATAAAAATTCATAACAATCAATATTGTTTAATCGTTTGTCACACAAAAACATTTTTAGACTTACGATGAGCAAAATAATGTAACTATGTTTATGATTATACTTAAATGCTCTTTTATACAGTGAAAAACTGCAATGTATATTTGTACACAAACATGAATATGCTACGCATGTTTAGGGTAATTTTGGTTTTTAATATTTCTGTGCTAAATATATTTTTTGAATGTAAAAATGTAGCATTTTTCAAAACTAACAAGTTCTAAAAAAAAAAAAAAAAAAAAACGAATTGAAAAGATTCACAAATTTGAGCAATATTAAATAGTTAAAAACAAAATGGATAGCTAAAGTAGCTTATTGTATATCTCTATAAGCCTTGAATATAATCAATCAATCAATCAATCATTTTTCATCAGTCTGCATAAAACAAAAATAGCGTTCTATAAATTACGCATCTAGACTGAAAGTTACGCTAGTAAATTAAACTATTATAAAAAAATTCATTGCAATCATAAAATTGTTATGCGTAGTCTAAGAATGACCAACTTAAAGCTTTTATCAAACAGTAAAGCAATCTAAATAAACAAAAAATATATGCTAATAGCTTTCATTGATTTCGATGCCATTGTGAGTTATAAATACTACATATTTTCAACATAGTACATCAGTATTATAATGCTTTTATTTCATTGATATCCTTTTGAAAATAAGACTGTTGATAATATAGTGTTTAAAAGTACTAGTGACCATAATAATAGCAATTTCGATATCAATCAAAATTGGTTATTCTTTGTTGTGTTTAGTTTAAATGTTACAAGTATTTAAATAGCTCTAAAATAGTTTTATTTTTAATATTAGTAGCTAAGATACAAAAATACTAGCGCAATTAGTAATTAGTTCAAGAATTGGAAGATAAACTTAATTCTTTAGTGATTATAACCATCTGATTACTTCAAATAACTGACACTAAGCTATACAGTATCACGTTGTTCGTTTTCTTTTTCGATTTGTCTTGCTTTAATAGTTTTTAACTTTGTTTTGTCCCTGATTCACAAAACTGGGTGTTTTCTCGACACACACATTATTTTTAGCCAATCATAATGCTTTAAACTAGATTGGCTTAAAATAAACTAGTCAGCCAAACTAGTTCAGCAACAAGTTTTGGTTACGATATTGAAATCATTAAAAGCAAACATAAACAACGGAACAACTGTGTTTACACAACAATTGCTAATATCATTAGTATCGTTGAATCTACATGAAATACTTTATTTAAACTTCTATAATCAAAATATGTTTTTATCAAGCATTTAAAGCTTCCACTTGTGTTGAACCCAAATTAATAAATCCAAGACATGAATTTATTAATCATAAATTCCACAATGTGAAGTGTATTTTTTTGCTATTTCGCATGACTTTTCAATCGATATTAATCAAATTAATGTATCACTGTCATTATTCAAATGTTCATTTAAACACGCATTTCGATCGTTTACAATTGTAACTTTCTTCATCACTTTTTTCCCCTCAAAAGTTGGCATATCAAAATTATTTATCAAGTTATAAAAATACAAAAATAAAAACATATTAAAACTACAATATCTATACTAAGACTAGAAAGCAACAGGAAATTTGGAAAATTCCATCTTTCAAAAATTATTTAAAAAAATTATTTAAAAAAAACCTTATAAAAACAACAAAATAAACACCCTGGGATCAAACAGTTGTTAATAATAAATTTAAAGTTTGTCCAAAAAAAAAAGAAATAAATATAAAAATTCATGCAAAAAACTCAAATAGTAATCAAATTGATATCTTTAAACATTTTCAAGTCCAATTTTAAAAGCTAAATTTATCATCGAAAGGACTCGTGAGATTTCTGCCATTGCATGGCTTATTTTGGCTGTGCGCATTGTTGCCATCTTCTGTCGATTGTGCATATAATAAAGGTTCAATTGGAAAATCTGTCAACACGTCGTCGCCAGTTGTAGTGGATAGTACTATATTTCTGCTGCCAGGACGCTCAGATTGTGATAACTGCACGCTGGAATTGGGCTCAACTGCTGATTTGTAGCTAACAAAACTACTCGTTTGACTGTCTCTGTGGGAATTCAAAAACGACGCATTAGGATGGCCGGTGGGTAAATCAAGTTTAGCATGATTGGTTTTAGAATTGGTAGGCTGAACATTAAGTTGAGGCGTCGCTGGCACCAAACTGGCTTTGATTGTGCTGGCATCAGACATTGGCCTGTTACTCGGTGTGGGCGTTACTGGAGAATTTCCCGTCAAACTCTTGCCTAAACTAGGATTTTTTGTTGCTGTCTTTACGACAAAAGACGACGCTGACGATGAGAGAGAAGCATTCTCGTTGGTGTTGCCAGGATAAGACAACGTGTTGCTAAAGTTTGAGTTCGAAACGTTTCTAGAAGAAGTAGAATTGTTGAAAGTATGCATGTTGAGGCCTTTTGGAAAACCGTTAGAACCAATACCAGAAACTTCGTCGTCGTCATCGTCGCTGTCCGAAGACAAAGTACTTGATTCGTCTTCTTCGGGAATGTACTGGGATTGTAAACCTAAAGCTGGAGCACTGGCTGCAGCCTTGCCATGGCTAATAGTGACTGGGTGAGCATTTGTAAGATCCATGGATTGAAAAGTTGGCACAGAAGCATAAGTGGCAGGCTGAACATCAGAAATTTGGCTGATCCGAACATCGTCATAAACGGAGTTGTCATTAGGAACAGCACCACTGCCAATATCAACGAGATTGGGGCGGGCCTGGACCGCCCTCATAGTAGCAGCATTAATAACCGCAGTCGAGCCTCGATAGTCATTTGATGCAATGGATGAGCGGCCGTAAACGGTGTTTGTGTTGCTGTTGGTATCGAGCGGCGGACTGACGTTGGCACGAGTGGTGACGCCTGGGATGTATGCAATGGGAATGACGTTTGAAGACCGAGTCAAAGAAGTTGTCGATACTGAGCATGTCGTGTTTCTGTTGTTGAACGACATTGCTGCAGGGCCTTGCGGAGGAGACGGATTGGCAAAGTTTGGCGAGTAATGCTGCGCTTCGACGGGCGATGCGTCCAGATACTGGCCAGGCTGAGACCCGGTTGGGTATAGAACGCCAGGAGAATCCGGTTTTTCGTATTCGGACCCCAAAGGTATCGTCGCAAGAAGCTGGATCTTGTTTCTGCGCGGCCGAATGTAAAACCACCAAACAACAAGACCGACTGCTGCGATGCCAAACACTCCGCCGACCACGCCACCAACAATGGCACCAGTAGTCGAGCCTGACGACGATGAATCCCCGGCCGAAGAAGTCGTTGTAGGAACCGTTGTTGTTGAAAGCTTTTGGCAATAGGTCTGAGGGCACGAATCGCACGACTGGGTGGTCATTTGGCAGACCTCGTCGGCGGCACACGAGGGACACGCCGGAATGCCGGTGCACACGACGCAGTCTCGGCGAAACAGGCTGAAAGCTGGCGAAAACATTTTGGGCTGTTGCAAAAATTTGTAAATTCTTTGCGTCGAGAAAAAGGCAAGTTTGGAGTTGGGCAAAAAATAACCGTGATGGAGTATTTGATGGGTTACCCGGTTGTGCATACAAGGTAACTAGTCACGTGATGTACAAAGTTGCACCTGCTATTTATCTACTTTGTATAAACAAACTCTAATGAATCCAAATAGGAATGTTGTTTCTTTGGCACGTACCACTTCACATGATTTACATTTATTACTCAGTTATAGTCTCTACTTTATTTCTTTATACTGAACCACATGATTATTTTCATTTACAATTGTAAACGCTGTTCCAATCCGTCCAAGTCGAGACCAGTTCCAATCAAGTTGGTTGTGCTGATAAACACAGTTCTGTGAAACTCAAACTTGGTGTCATCCAAGCTTCCCAAAATACGTACATTCACTGGCGAATTACGAACACTTTTAGGATTCAAGACTGATACTTCAGCGTCCAAATACTTGCCTCCGTCAATCTTTTTGGTAACATCAACATGAGCAACTTGAGTTGGTGCTTCAACACAGTTTAAAGTGACATCAAAGAAATCTCCAACATTCTTGACATTTGGTCCCGGGTTCATCTTTACATTTGGACAATCAACTCCATACTCAGATTCAACCTCAATTGACAATTGATCCCATTCTGCAAACTTCTCGGGAATTCGAACATACACTTTGCTCATTCCATCAATGATTCTTGCTTCTGCAGACACAAAATACTCATCAACTGGCGAAATGCTCAAAACACTTGCAAAAGCACGTCTTGTGGCATTGTTAATAAATGTCAATGGCAAAAATTGCCTAGTGTCATATCGTTCCGGATTTTTCAAAAGTGTTGTAAAATAAACTCCACCAGTAATTTTAGTGGCATTCCAAGCTTTAATCACTTGCGCTCTGCAGTACATCCAACCATCAACTTCAGGAAATGAAACATTTACAACGGCATTACCAGCACTATCATACACATAAAAAGGCTTTGGAAATGTTACAAACTCTTTAGGAAGTCTCATAGATGATTCATCTCCAACAGACATACCCTGTCCAGCCGTTAATGTCAAAGACACTTGAAGGGTATCAAACGGTGAAAGATATGAACTGCCGTTAGTGCTAATACTTGTGACATCTGCACCTGAAAAAATCAAACGAGGTTCAACAGCTGCAGTTTCATTCTGCTTGACACTAGTTGCATTGTCAGCTTTATCAAAAGTAAAAGTGCTAAGAGAATCAACCTGTGTAAAACCCTCACCTCCAGTTATAGGCAATGTGCCTTTGGTAGCTGTAGTAGAATTAGAATGCCAATAAAACCAATCACTAACAGTTCGCTCCCAATCGCAGTCTCTAGTTTTATTTGGCTCAATATTAAGCACTGCTGGAAGTCCAGCAAACAAAAATCGATACTTTCCATCAGGTACAGTTACATTTTGAGGTAATCGTATTCCATAATTCAAACCAGTAGGCATCCGGGGAAGTTGATATGACGGAAATCCCATCATTTCAGCAACAATTCCGTTCACATCACTTATATTGCCAATTGGAAAAGAAACTTCATTCACGTCAAAAGTTTCATTTACAAGATACATGTCCAGAACACGAGCACCATTATTTACATTCATAACCATAAGTGTTGATCCATCATTGTAAACATCAAATCGCTGTTGGTCAGGTTTGTACACATTCAATTCACTGGTAGTTTGATTTTGTTGTAATAAAGCCGGTTTCATGTCTTTACCCCAAATTGAAGCATTATCAATCAAAGTACCAGTATATGGCACAGAAACCGACTCTCCATTGTTACCAGAAATACTCAAAATACCTTGATAAATTGGATTATAAACAACCCAACAAGAATCAGGAATATTCACATCCACAGTAACATTCTTCAAACTATTAGGACCAACTTCAACGAAAGATTCATAAATAGTCATATTTGCAAAGTCATACAAGTATGGTGGGTATAATGTAAACAAAAGACCATTTGGCTCTTGAGACAAAACAGTGGTAGCAGGAATATGAGAAAGATTGTAAAAAACTGAATAATCATTATCATTACAAATCGTAACAATAAAGCTCTTCGACAAATTACGAGCAATTCCCAATTCCAAAATATCATCAGATACAACCATAGTTTTGGTGTCAATCAAATGTGTAGCATTAATCAAGCCAGCACCTTGCTGAACTAAAGGAACATAATTTTGACTGTCGTCATCATTACCGAAATTAATTGGAAGCGTCAACATTGATGCAGTTTGAATCATTCTTCGTCGAATAAGTTTTCCCATTTCCAAGTGATCGGAGGCAGTCATATTTTGATGTTGGCTTTTAAATGCTTCAATAAACAAAGCAGCGACACCAGAAATATATGGGGTAGCCATACTTGTACCAGAGATAACAGCATAACTATTATTCTTATATGTAGAAAAAATATTTTCGCCCGGTGCAGAAATGTGTGGATAGAACTGTCCAGAATAATCAGGTCCCCAACTTGAAAATCCACTGGATCGAACGCCATTAACTTCAAAAATATTTGGAATCATTCGAGGAATAAGGCTATCTTCATCAAAAATCAATTCAACGGTATGATTATTTTGTTGTTGTTTCAAAGCCCAAGTAGCCAATAAATCATTTGTAGTGCCTCGAATAAGTTCGTGAATATCAAGGTTTCCACCAGGTCCCATATATGCAGGTGTATAACCCATGCCAACATAGTTCAATGCAACTGGATATCCAAGAGCATTAATGGCATGAAAAAAATCATTTCCAGTACAATTTCCTTGTGGAAATAAAAGTGCAACGCTGCCATTTTCAATTTTGGGAATGGTTTTGGCTACATTACAAGCAGTGTCGTTATACTGCCATAATGCAAATGCTCCAGTTCCATGAGGTTGAACACCTAGAGTCGAAATATAAGTGAAATTGAAAATCTCACCAGATGTTGACAAAGCATGACTATTATATCCAACAAATTGACCAGTAGTAGTTGAACCAACAGCTGTAATGTGCTTTCCTGCTGCTATTCCACTTCCATAGAAAGTACCAATAGTTCCAGCGTTTCCAGCAGCAATAGATGCAAAAACACCATTATTCACCAACTTATCAACAACCTGAGCTTCTGCATTGTCTTGATACATATCACCCATAGAGCCTAAAGACAATGAAACAATATCGCAACCTTCGTTATAAGCCCGAAGCAATGCACCAATAATATTTTCATTTGTTGCTCCACCTCGGCATCCAAAAATCTTGTAAGATCGAATAGTAGCATTAGGTGCAACACCTACAAAATAAGAATTGTTTGATGCACCGACAATACCAGCAACATGAGTACCATGACCATTGCAATCGAGTGGGTCTCCATTTGGCTTAATTATGTCTCCAGTATCTGTAAAATCATATTGGTTACCAACAAAGTTCCAACCACCTTCAACTTTTTTGCCAGGACCAAAACCTCCACCCAATGCGGGATCATAATAAAAAGTACCTGTATCAATGATACCAACAACAACACCTTTACCAGAGAGTCCACGCTTGTGAAGTTTATCGACACCTGTTAAAACATGTGAGTTCCATTTAGCCTCGCTAGCTGCGCTAAATTTAGTTGGATTGTTATTATTGTCAAAATGCTGAGCTTCCATTTTTGAAAATTTGTCATCTTCACTTGTAAAAGTATCATGGCGTTTTTTATCATTACTTTCAGTCAACAAATCAATCAAAGTAACAGGCCAAGCATTCTTCACTTCAGGCAAACGCTTTAATGATCTCAAAGTTTCGTCATCATTGTCAGATTCCAAACTAAACGAAGCACCATTAAAAATACTAGGTTCATTAAAAATGACAACTGGAACAACATTCTTGTAACCAACTTCGGTCAACATTTGAGTAAAAGCAGAAACAACAATACTATCATTTGCTTCATCTTCAATTGTGGTATCATCACTTTCTGAGTCTTCTTCTTCATCTCCAAAACTTTTAAATTGTTGCTTTGCCAAGAGTCTTGTTGTCAATACATCAACGGCCTCGTCTTCAAACTCAACAATAAACCGACCAGGGACTCTATTTCGTTGATTAGCACTATACTTTTGTAATACATTGTCATCATTTATCACAATCGAGTTGCCCTTAGATCCAAATGAAGCAATATTAGCTACATTATATTCACTACTGCCTAGTTGAGATGGCGAAAACGACTCTAAAGATTCGTCGTTTAAAGAGTAACTAGCAGATTCAGAAATAGCAACGTTTGGCAGCACTGAAGCAAACGCTCCATGAGCCCCAACTGCCAAACTTGCTATAAAATAAGATAACAAGTTAGTCATTAAGATTAAAAACGTTTATTAAAATATAAAGACTTTTTTAAGCAGAAAAGCAATTAATATTTTTTAATAGTAAAGTAAAGAATTATATTTCATGCAATAAAAGATGATATTTATAAAGTTTTAGAAATGACGAATATTCATTATTACATCGATAATGTGATTAGCTGAATCAAAACAATTCATTGTTCAAAGCGGTAACATATATTTTGTCTTCATCATCATAAAAATGGTAATATGTGAACAATAAAAAACCGAAGCACTTATGTTGTAAAAAAGAAAAAAATATGTTTAGTTAAGAATTGATGACTTCGGTATCTTATGCTTCAATTTTTTCTAAATCCTTTTCGTCAACTTTTTCAGTAGGCTTTTGATCAGATTTGTCATCACTGGTATTCAAAATCTTTTCTGTATCCTGCTCACTGCTTTTGTCCAAAACCTTTCCATTAGCTTTTTTAATATCATTTTCATTGTTGCTTCCATTTACCTTCTCGTCTAACTTTTTCTTTGCCAACCCTTTATTTGAAGTTCCAGAATCATTAGCTGTTCCCAACATCCATGCAAACTCACTTTGAGCAATCGTAGTGCGAGATGCCTTATTGTCATCGTCATTGGTTTTGGTATTTGACTTGTTACTGCTATTGTTTACATTAGTTTCAGGTTCTTGGATGCTTGCAGTATTGGCAACACGACGACCTTTACGCGATCGTATCAAAATCGGGGCAGGAGCAGAATCTTTCAATCCATTACTTGTTGTCAAAGTGTCGTCACTGGTAGACTTTTCTTTTTCTGTTTCGTTAATTGTTTCTTGTTCTAAACTTTCCTTCCCGTTAATTTTTTCTGCACTGTTTTCCGTATGGACATCTGAGCCAATTGGTGATAAATAACTTTTCAATTTTTCGTAATCAAACTTTTTTGAATGTCCCAAAGCGTCTCTAGCAAATCGTACATATGCAACTGCTGTTTTGTAATTGATTTCGCTTGTCGTTTCTTTTTCAGAATGACTTGATGGCTCGTCATTTTTATGAATGTTGACATATCCAGGATCTTCCAAAACACGTAAAGCATTATCCAAAATCGTTGTAATATAGCTGGACTCATTAGCAATACCATTCTTCAATGTGGTGCCTGAAATCACTTTTTCAGAAACTTCACTATTTTTTCTTGATGCAAATGGCGATCCCTTTGCCAAATCAAGAAGCTCTGCTCGTTCTCGTTCTCGTTCACGTTCACGAAGCTGCTCTTTAACTTGCTCGGACATTTGTCCAGCCTGTTCACGGACTTGTTCTTTAACAGTGAAAAATGCAGTTTTGGCATTTTGCATAGCCTCGTCCCAAGGAGAAGCCCCGTTTTTAGCCTGACGAACAGAACGGGACATTGAAAGACGTGCCTTATCCATCCAATTATTCCATCCGGCAGCTAAAGCAGAGGTAGTCAGCGGCGGTCCAAATGAGTTTTGGGAAAGAGTCAAAGACGAAACAGAAGATTGTGAGTTGTTTGGATTAACATAAAAAGAGCCAGGCACACGGCTGTACTTTCTGGCAACATAACCAGCACAATCAGGACTAGCGTCATGTTCAATAAGTTTAATTGCATTGGCTACAATAAGCGGCATGGAACGGATATCAGTTGAAACTGTGGTAGTAGGATAATTAAGCAAAGTACCAATTGTATGGGCAGCTTGATCGTATACGTTATTGTATGATTCATCATTATCGGAAGATTGTGAGCTGTTGGATGAAGATGCAAAGAACAATGTTCTAATGCGTAATAATAAAACAATAGAAATATAATCAACAAGAAGTTCTAGAGGAGCACAACGTTTTGCAGCAAGGGTATTAAGAACGTTTTCAGGAGTTTCAACTTTTTGAATTAACTTGGAACCAGATATTGCTGCATCGGTATTTTCCAAATCAGTTTCATAATCTTGATTATAATCATTGACAGCTTCATAAGTAGAATTTGGATCAGTTGCAGCAAAAATAGCATCCCAAAGCCATAAAAAGTTTTTAACACCGACTTCTCTGGCAAACAATAATCTAATCCAACGAAGAGCCCAAATTTGAGGTTCAGCGCGTGCCATTTTTAAGCAGGTAGAAATTTTGTCACCAAGAGCAGGATCAGCATTTTTCAGCAAAGTGTATTGAATATAATGAGACTTGGTAACAATAGGAGGCTGCTGATGCTGACCTTTTCCATTATTAGAATCAGAAGAAAAAGCATACCAAGGTTTGGCATGTTTCATAAGAGCGCAAAACAACAAATAAGCATCGGATTCAACTTCTTTTGGAATGATAACAGACTTGCTAGATTGATATTGTTTACCAGTTGCACCACCTTCTCTAGCACTGAGCTTATCTAAATCATCCCATACAACTTGAAGCATAGGGGCAGCTAATTCGTGCATACCTTGACGATAGCCGACATCAGGGTTTTGTTTAGCGTAAACATATAGTATGCGAAACAGAGAACATTTGACAGCGGGATTATGATAAAATGGGATATCAGGAAAAGTACGGGGTATATCAGCCAGTAATAAATCGATAAGGTCAATTTCAGACGTCGATCTTTCGGCTGGAGAAGAAGATGAAGGCACATTGGAATCAACATCAGTAGTTGAAAGAGGATCGATATCCGATTGGGAATCAGTAGAAGGTTTGGAGCTTGATTCTAAATCAGGAGTTATCCAATCACTGGGAATCAAATCTTTGGTAATGAAGATATCAGACAGTTTTTGGTATTCAGATCTTGAAGAATTTAAAGTAGCCGACCAATGAGTGACATCGTAGGTATCAAAAACAAGAAAAATCTAGTAACAAAAGATTAGAACGCTGATTCGATACACGCAACTGCAAATTCTGATACGTACTTTCCATAACAAAGACCGAGCAATTGAATTGTCCAGCAACAGTCGACCACTCCAAAGAGCTTCACGCAAATTTGGCAGATCCGGATAAAGAGCACGAAAACGAGACCAAGAAAAGCTAAAAACTGATTAGAAATGAGTTTCGAAAAGTAATACAGACACAATGCACACTAACCTTGCCATGGCTGGAGAAACGAGTTTACAAAATTTGAGACTTGGAAGCGTGATTGGAGTTGAGACAGGAGTTGGTGCAGAAACACAAAGTCAACAAATGACGTTGCAACTTCAAGGTATATTATGTAAGTGATTAGTAAGAGCACATGCGGATAGCGTGATACCAATCCTTATAACACTGATGATGCAACAAAAGCAAGTGTGCAAAGGACGAAAACGGCTAAACTATCTTGCTTAAAAACAACAGATTAAAACTCATATGTAGCTGTTACTAGATGTTACAACAAATGAAATTACATTTTGACGGCAAAAGCAGTGGGTTCAATAATAATTCAGCGTAAGATACAGCATTTCAGCGTAAATAACAGAATGAATTTCTTATTTGTGGTAAACCCAATGAGGCTGATTTTTGATTTTTGTTGTCAATGACACTTTTAGTAATTGTTTACATTTATAATTTCAAGTGCAAACTATAAGACCACACTCAGCCGCTTTTTAGCAAAGCATTGCCAATTTACTGATACTAAACCACTTGTGTGTCTCAGAGTACACAAAATATAATATCGAATTGTATGTGAGAGCTTAAATTGACAAATATATCATAATCGATAACTGAACATATACTTACCAAGTGATCATCAATAACAAAAAAAAAAAAATAAAAAAACAATTGTCAGTCAGCTAAATTGGAACCGAGACAAAATCTAAAAGAATTCAAACACATACGATATGCAGTTAGTCTGTACACTTTTCAGCGATGAAGTATCAATATTTAAATTGAAATAGATAAATACAGCAGCATTAGCAATATACTACATATTGAAATGCCTTTTAAGGAACTTTTATCTTGATTATGAAAGCCTTGTCGTTAATAAAGAAAATTTAGAATCTCTTATCAAATCTGCTCCGAATTTGGATTCTGTATATGTATTGGTCTACCGTATGACTGTAATAAGCAACCCAAACAAATTATTCATTAAGGGTCTCGAAATGTTGTGTAGGCATACAAAGCACATTCTCAATTTAATCCTTAAATATAAAGTCATTATTTATGACTCTCGAACCTTGTATTTTTAATAAATCTTAGAAGTTTCTTTGCTCGTTGAGAAAGCAACGATTATGGACACCAATGCTAAATTTGTTAAATTTTATTGAATTTGGCACAAAAAAAATGAGAAAGAGTTTATTTTGTGTCAAATATTAACACAAGATATGTAATATATATTGCAAATTTTTTGTTTGTAACAATGTTTTAATAAGCGGCTTTTGCCACTATTTTTTAGTTGTTTTCATTCATTCAAAATAAAGCAAATTAATTTGTTACAGGGTCACTATCAGCAAAGCAATAATTTTGAACAATCATTAAGATGTGTCTTGTCTAGTACAATGGCTTCATCAAACCTAAATCACAAATGAACAAATAATATATAAAACAAAACAACACTTTTGGTAAAAGTTGTTAAATTTTATAAAACCATTTTAATAAAGTTAACAAGCAATTTACATAAAGAGTGAAAATGGACAATGTATCCGTTTTGTATGCATTTCGTATAATTACTTTAGTCCATCAAAATTAAAGAAAAACAATAATGTGTAACTCTCAGACCAATGTGCACTGTTTGGTACACAGAGGCCTTTCATACACTATTATACTTTAAACCCCCAATTATCACCCCTGGTACTCTTTCCATCATACTAATGGCTAAATAATTACTGGTTTATTTAATTGTTTTAAGCTATAATCTACATCTATTCTTACTCAAAACCAAACATGCTGACGCAGCAGATATGATATAAGTTGTACATCTGGCTCAATAATATCTCACAGAAGAAGGTCGCAAATAATAAGATCTTTATGAAACGTAGTCACGCCAACTGCTTCAAAATTGCAAGGGTTGGACAAAAGATATTGACAGTGTAAGGCTAACAACGTGAGGTTGTAGCCTGGCATACAGAATACATTACTGTGATTGGTGAAAAATATCTATCTAATGGCTTTATAAACGATTTGCTTGTTGTGCTTATGTAAGCTCGTTCATGCTGTATCCAATTACTAGAAAAAAGTACTTGAATTGTTTTTTATTTTGTTTTATCTATACATATATATTTTTAGCTCAAATCCACTCATACTTAATTATCTATTTTACTCATGGATTCTACAAATTTTGCATCGCTACCTCAAGAACTGCATTTATCAATATGCGACTACTTACCGGCACAGGATATGATAGCCATGTCACAAACAAACCAAAAATTTCGTGAAATTTATGGAGACCAATCTTGGAAACACTGCTTTCTCACAGTAGTTTCAAACAGTGCAAGTAACTTTGAGTCATTTCCTCCTGATAAAAAGGCTAGATGCATATCAATCAATATATTTAACAATTATGAACAATACAGTTCCTGGTTTCGTCCTCAAAAAGTTTTTTACATGCATCTTATCATGTTCAATATTGATTACTGTATGGAGCTTGATGAATTTTTGGATGTGTTTTCCAATATCAGGGAAGTGACATATTCTAGATGTCTCCATTGGGATCAAAACGTAAACAAACTCAGTGATGCAAATTTACGTTCCAGAATACGTTTTAACCGAAGTGATTCTCTTGTTCTTACATTTGCTGAATTGCTCGAGTTTTTTTCAACTGGACTTTATATTTGTCGCGCTACCAGTAATCATTCATACACTTTAAGTGATGTCTCTCAACTATTAATCAGTGATGCCATTGACCCATTAAAATTGCTAGATCACATTAAACCTTTAAACGAGGTAAATTTGCATTCACTTCAAAACATTCACTTAATATGTGAAAATCCAAAAATAACAGATTTCATCTTGAAATCTGTTGTTCAAAACGCTCCAAATTTACGCGTATTAGAAGGAATTATTTACTACCATAATGGAAATTACGATCAAAAATTTTATAATTTCAGTCTCAAGAGTATATTAGAATACGCAAATCAAGTCAGCCAATTAGTATTAAGCTCGCAGTATAAAGATCATTTCAGTACAATGAATCAATATTACAAGCCTCTTTGCGAAATGTTCGACAGTGATACGCCGCTGATTATCAATTCTAAAATATACTGTGAACATTTTGAAGACGTTAATATTTTCCGGTACATTGAATTTCGAGATATTTCAATTACGAGTTACT
>JAJLVH010000088.1:958-18198 GCA_030570155.1 Magnusiomyces magnusii
GCTTTATGGCTTGGAGGGATAGATCCTCCCAGGTATAGTAATGAAAGAATTGCAATCGCAATCTTATATGGAGTAAGGTATTTGACAACGACTACCTCATTATGTTCAAACGAAGAGGTAGAACCAAAAGATGGAATCTCATTAGCCATGAAGCGGCGGGTATTAGAGAGCTTATAACGAGAGCTCATTTGGTGGTAATTTTGGCATGAACAGTTGTTGATTTATCACGATTACAGTAGGAAAAAAATGGTAAAAGAAAAGGTTTTGATTGACGAGAAGTTTGTGATTTCATGTGTGATTTTGGTTTGTGGGAGATTTGGAAACCGGTTGGATTTGCGAGAGCTATTTGAACAGCACATGTTTTTGTTATAAAAAGCAACCACGCGCGTATTTTTTGACTTTTGTTCACAACCAACGCTTAAACAATTGGTATTCTTGATACGGAGATTGGCATCGATATTGGTTTTGCTATTGAATCGATACTCAAACAATATAAATCATATAAAAAAAGGTTTTTGTTGATACCAAAGATTCAATTAAAACACTCCTTTTCTTCTTATCTATACCTATTAAGAACGAATCGCCATGGCACCATCAAATCCTTCAGATAATACCAACACCTCACAAAGTGCATCAAGACCATTTGCATCCATGTCTGATCGTACACGTACAGGCAATACCAGTTTTGAAGCACGACCCGAGATCAAGCAACAAACCTTTGACGAGATTTACGGCGTTCCCGAAAACTTTTTGGAAATAGAGGTGAGGAATTGGTGAATGGACAGAAGTTGGGTGTATGTGATCATTATTAACAGTCTTCATGACCGATATCATCAATATCATCATTTTTTTTTCTTTTTTTATATAGGTCCGAAATCCACAAACCCACGGAACAGCACGCAAAATGTATACAGACTACGAAATCATTTGCCGAACCAACATCCCAGCCTTCAAGCTCAAGGGTTCCGCAGTGCGCCGGCGGTACAGCGACTTCGAATGCTTTCGAGACATTTTGGAACGCGAAACTACGAGAGTCACGATCCCTGCTTTGCCCGGCAAAGTTTTCACAAACCGGTTTTCGGACGAAGTCATTGAACATCGAAGAGAAGGGCTAGAACGATTTTTGCAAATGTGAGTTTTTTTTTTTTGATATTTAGCGATGCTATTGATGTTGGTACTAACGTTTTTCAGTGTTGCTGGACATCCGCTTCTTCAAACTGGTTCAAATGTGCTGTGTGCATTCATTCAAGATCCTCAATGGGATAAGGTACGTTTTTGAATTTACAATTATATACACGAAGGCACACTAACTCCATGACTTTAGCATCAATGGATGTAAATTTTTGTTTAACGTTGGTAGTCAAAAATATACAATTCGCAATTATCTGTACTTTGTATTATTGAAACTAATAAAATATTTATATATATATATAATTTAAAAAAAACACTCTCTCAATCATCATCTTCATCATCAATATAACTGAACTTTCTGATTTCTCCCAATCTCTTTCTGGCTTTAGAAATCATATTCTCCAATTTAAGAATCTCAACCTGCTGCTCCATCTCAGTTCTCTTAAGAACGTGTGGCGTAAGCTTACTGTAATCTGTTTCCTTTTCTTCCTTCTCGGTTCGCTTAATGATATCCTGGACTTGTGCAACCAACGATTTACAAGCCGATGTGACGTTTTTAGATGCCATTTCAAGTTGGTCCTGGGTCTTGGACATGTACGTTGCCTTCACACGCGATGCAGCAACAAGCTGTGCTGTAGAAGCAGCAACTTCATTAGATGCAACGATAAGTTGCTCGGGTGTGTTTTTGTTGGACAACACTCCATCTGCAGTTTCAATCAAAATGTTGGTCGATGCTGCAACACTCTTGGCTGCTGAAATAAGACCTTCTGTCCATCTATTGTGCTTTTTATAAAATGCTGCAGATGACGAGCTGCCACGACCTTGTGCAACAATTTCTTGTTGGCATGCAGAGGCTGCTCGGATAAGTGCGGCAATGGCAGATGTAACGGCTTTGGCAGCTTGTAAAATTGCATTGTGAATAGTAAGTTCAAAGTCTGAAAACTTGGGATCACGAGGCTTCGACATAAGTTCAGTAAGTCTCTTGTTGGCCATAGCAATGGCTTCTGCAGCCTTTGACATTTCGTTTTCAACAACATCACCAATCTTGTCAGATGAGGTTGAAGCCAACGCATTGAGTTTGGGTGCAAGAGTTTCAGTGATGTCGGAAAGCTTTTTGAGAATAGATTGAACTTGAAGATTGTGTTGAATAACAACGTTGATCTTATCATCAGTACTGAAATCTTCAAGGCTGTCAGACATCATACCAACAAAGTAATCATGAACAGCAGTAGCTGATTGACGAGCACTGTTGACAATACCGTCAGCAACTAAATCATCACGAATAAGACGAGTAAGACCTTTAGCATTAGAAAGAACATCAACAATTGATCCAGTGGCTTGTGTAGCAGCAGTGACAATATTTGAATGATCATCAGCCGAGTTTTCTGAAGCAAAGTATTCAGTAAAGGCATCTGTAAAATCAAAAACAGATGATGATGCCTTTTCAATAATAGATAAAAGGTATGCTGGTGTAGAACTTTGGTTACCTGCTTGCATGGGTGACTCAAACTCAAACAAGGAATCTTGAATACGATCACCAGATGCCTTCAATACAGCATCAATCAAAGCATTAAGTGCTTCTGCTGAAATTTCACCAGCAGCTCCATTTTGTTGCTTCTCCAAAACCAAATTCTGCAACTGATCAGAAAGCTCTTGATACATTTCTTGTTGAATTTCCAATTCATCTTCCTTTTCTTGTAACTTGGATTTAAGATCACCATCTTCAAATGATCGGTTACCGTAGCTATCAATAACCTTTTGTTTAGCTTTAAGTGCTTCTTCAAGTTCAGCAAGCTCACGGTTATGTTTAGAAATCATAAGAGAAAGATCAGCACCCTTGGATCTTTCGGAATCACCCAACTTATCGTTGGCCATTCTAAGATCGCGCTCTAAAGTTTCAATATGATCTTTATTGGATCCACGAGCCTTATCCAAATCATAGCGAGCACGGTCACGTTCACGGATAAGATCAGCAAGTTCAATATTCTTTGCCTTGAGATCACGTTCAAGCTTTTCACGCTTATCAATAGCTTCTTGAGCAGAAGCAGCCTTGGCCTGTACCTTTTTGAATTTGGTAAGCAAGTCTAAATGCTCTTGTCTCAATTGAGAGTAAAGCTTAGCAAGAGCTTCATACTTCTTCTTCCAAGTATCAACCTGTTCTTGACAATTTTTAATCATTTCATCCTTGGATTGCAACTGCATAGCACCGGTAGCGTTCAACTGTTGTAACTCATTTTCCAAAGCCTTTACACGTTTATCGTATTGGTCAAGGTTAAGTTGACTTTGTTCGTATTGACCACGTAGATTCAAAATCTCACGTTCCAATTCAGCGACTCTACCTTGAGCTTGTCTTTGTATTTGGTCACGATAAAGAGCTTCCTGTGCCATTCGTTGTTGCTCAGCTTGTTGTCTCTGCTGTTCTTCAAACTGCTGCTGCTGTTGCAAACGTAACAATTGCTGTTGTTGGAGTTCAGCATCTCTTTGAGCTTCTAATCTACGTTGCTCATCTTCGTATTCCTGTTGCTGTTGCTGTTGAAGAAGCTGTTGTTGCTGGAGAAGTTGTTGTTGCTGTTGCTGCTGTTGTAACTGTTGTTGACCAGCTCCTGTTGACCAAAAGTCCACAACTGGTTCAGGGGCTCCAGTGGGCTGAGCTGATTGAAGAGCAGGGGTAGTGGCTCTGGTAGAAGCAGCATCAGATTCAGAAGGAGCGGCAGTTCCAGGACGTCTGGGAAGAGCAGGAGCGTCATCATCATCGGCAGGAGCATACAAATTAGGAGGGTCGGGAGAAAGAGAAGGAATGGTAATCAAACTAGTGAGGTACTTAAGACTGGAACAATCGTAGTAAAAGTTAAGGAGACGATTGTATTGGGAATAATAGCGAGATCTCAATGGTTCTAAAGCTTCGTCATCATTAGTGGAAGCATGCATTGCACGAATCATGGTAGTGATAAATCTATAAATACCATAACTTTCAGCGATAAGAGGAGTCAAGGCAGAGATTTTACATTCGTTGGAACGACTGTGTTGAAGAGAAGAAAAGATGATACGTTGAAACTCGTCAATGGAGTCTTGGAGATTCATCAAATCAGTAATGGCCTCATAACCCTCATTAGGATCGTTTGTATTTCTTAAAGAAATGTATTCCTTGTATTCAAAAGTACCATTGAAATCGGGGTGGATTCTATGGAATTCAAGTTTACGAACAAGTAAACGGACATACTCTTGGATAAGTCTATCGTAACCACGAGGACCAGTAGAATGGAGGTTACGAGCAAGAGAGTCTATCCAATTGACATTTGCTTGGGCTTCGCGTAAAACACTAGAATGGCCTTCTTGAAGAACTTTTTGGATTAAAATGAGAGCTTTAAAGACTTGAACTTCATCGGCTTGGATAGGCTGAATCTTCATTCCGGCCCAAAAAGCACGGCCGGAACGATGGTCCCAGGTATAGACGCAACAGGCACGGACGTGCTTACGTTTGGGAGCTGTTTCATCGGTATTAGTGGCCTTTCTGATGTGAACATTGAGTTCAGTTTCCGACCTGGAAGACATGGTTAAAGATGTGAGGTCTTTCTATTGATAAGTGCGCAAATGTGTATAATCGACAATGGTATCTGCAGACTATGAGAATGGTATGAACTGTATGAACCGTAGTCAACTGGCCGTCGAATCACCACCGAATTGACGTTTTTTCAAAGCAAAAAAGCGGGTTTGGTCAAAAAGCGAAAAAACCTCGTGGAGTTGAATTTTGACCGTCACAAAAGGCGGCCTTTTTCTGTTGCGCTGCCGCGGTGGAGACATCACATGACTGTGTATTTTGCACTGCCACCACAGAAAGCCACGTTTGCCCAAGCCTTGTGACCGCGTGTGAAATGACACAACGTGGAATGACACTAGGTGAGCAGCGGTGCAGTCGCCACCCGCTTCAGCAGTGTCATTGCACTATGTGAAATACAGCCTTGGCTCACTATGACTCTCTTTCCCAAACCGTATAAAAACCACCCACCTCCCACCGATTCTTCCGCATACATTTTTTTTTTCTTTCTCAACCCAAAAAAAACGTCAAACACTCATTTTTTTGCTCTTCCAAGCAAACCATCTTTAAATACCCTTTTTTTCTGAAAGAAGCTTATCCTCTTTTCACTTGTATGTCCACATCCATCGAGAACCTCAAGTCTTTTGGTATGTTTATAATCTTTTGATGGTGAATCAGGCTTTTTTGTTTTTGTTTTTGAACACGTTGTTAACCAATTTTTTTTTTTTTTTTTTTTTTTCGAATAAGATCCCTTCGCCGATACTGGTGACGAAGATTCTCGCACACCCGATCATATCCATATAAGATGTCAACAGCGTAACGGCCGTAAGACCATTACCACCGTCCAAGGTTTGCCCCAGGAGTATGACTTGAAGCGTATTCTCAAGGTGCTCAAGAAGGACTTTGGCTGCAACGGCCATATCACCAAGGATGAAGAACTTGGTGACATTCTCCAGCTCCAAGGTGACCAGAGACAGAAGGTTACTGAGTTTCTCACCACCCAGCTCGAGATTAACAAGAAGACGATCCAGATCCACGGTTTCTAGAAATCGAAACAGCAAATTTTTGTTTTTATTGAGACTTTATGTGTTTCTGTGTGTCACTTGTTTTTAAGATTTTTTTTTTTTTTTATATTGTGATGTGGCGTGCCGATTTTGTTCTTGTTACTAAAGAATTAGATTGGTGGCAATGCTTGTTGAAACCTTTTATTTACTTATCTAAAACGTTTAATCTATAGTTTGACATCATTAATGTACCTGTTGTTTTTTTAAATTGAGGGCTGTTTCATGAGCGTTATCTTGATTGTCAACTGAACAAACGAATGACGAACTAAGAGCTCAAAGCTCAACTTTTAATCCTCCTTTTTAGACTTTGACTATTTCACTAGCGCAGCAAGCGTTTATGTTTCGGAATCGTCCAGCAAAGCCTCTTGTCTTGACCCAGACAACGAGCCATTTGCTTCATTGACCAAACTGTGTGTTGCAACTTGTGGAGAACCGTTGCCAGTGTGGGGTAGTTCCTGTTCTTGATACGCCGCGACGTTTGGGTTTTGTAGCGCAGAGTCTTGTGACTTGGAACCAGGCCTTTTGGCTCCAGGTCCAAAGGATGATTCAGGAGACAAATGTTGTAAACCATTATGGTCTTTGACTGCGTTCAATATTGCTACCGGTTTGTGATGAACAGTATGGTTGCCATTGTGGTTCCCATTATGATTCCCGTTATGATAAAGTCGATGGCCATTCTCTAGAACTTTTGTTTTAACTGGATCACCATGTTGTTCCTTCTTTTTGGCAGGCAACAAAAGTTGTGGAGAAGCAGGTTTTCCAACTGTTAGTGAGTTTGTTGCAAAGCTGGGTTCAAGAAGTATTTGATTCTCTTTACTTTGTTCACCTCCAGTGGTATCATTTGTACTAGTATCTTTTCCACCAGCACTGATATCATTAAAAGCTGTTTCACCATTCGTTTCTGTAACTGTAGAATCCAAATCTTTATCAACTCCGATTTTCAAAGCATCCACATCTGTTTGTTCCTGTGTCTCTTCTCCTTCATTATTATTTATAATAGATGGGTTTTTGGTTGCAACACCTTCAACATTAGCAGCTTTATGACGACTTGAAAACTTACGAGTCAAAAAAGAAGTAACAGATGCAACAGAAGACAATGGTTCATTATCTTTTTCACTTTTTAACCCATATTTTTTCTCAACATGTATCCCATTTTCTAACCCATTATCACAACTTTTATCCCTACTCTTGTCCCCAGTTTTTAAACCTTGATAATCAGATGACGAAACGTCCACATGAATGGTTGCTGGATGGTGTTGTTGAGAAATGTTAATAGAAGGTAATTGGAAATCCTCATCGAAAAAATGGGAATGATTTTTTTGAAGTTTGGAAAAGTTTGGAGATTTGGAAAAGTTTGATGATTTTAAAGAGGTTGGCGATTTGGAAATATTTGTAGATCTCAAAACTGGAGACGTGGTATTAGAATGTAAAGAAGAAGAAGGGCGTCGTGTAGCTCGATAATCACTTGAAAATACAGAATTTCCATAATTTAAATGAGACTCGTTGACCACAGATGTATTAATACTTGATGTATCGATACCAGATTTATTGCTTGAACTGCTGGCCGAACTTCCACTTCGTTTATTTTTCTTCATGATTGGAATCCCAGAAGATGCGTCTAAAGAAATGGTTGGCGAAGTGACAGCAGTAGTTGTAGAAGTTTTACACAAAAGTTTGACTGAAGGGTTGACTTTTTCGTGGTTGGCATCATCAGAAAGTTGAGGTAATGATGAGTTTTCAGGTGGATTTTGATCGATTGAATCGTTATTAGTATCACTTGTATTATTTTCACTCATAAGAGATACCTTTTTTTTCTTACCAAAAAAAGACGTTTTATGTTTAACATTAGGCACAGAATCAAAAGATTTGACATCATTCACTTTTTTGTTATTTTGGTTTTGATCAGGTTTGGAATCTTGTATTGTTTCTTTGTTTAAAACCTGCATAGACCCAGATGAATTGTTTTTTTGTAACTGTGAATAG
Organism: Magnusiomyces magnusii; assembly: GCA_030570155.1. Classification (NCBI taxonomy): domain Eukaryota; kingdom Fungi; phylum Ascomycota; class Dipodascomycetes; order Dipodascales; family Dipodascaceae; genus Magnusiomyces; species Magnusiomyces magnusii. Next base: position 8,672 of record JAJLVH010000088.1, read on the forward strand.
GTTGGTTTGGATGCATGTGTGGTGTTTGGTGTGCTTGAAAAAGATTTCACAGAAGATGAAGAAACCCTTCTAGCTGGAAATGTTGGTGACAGTGTTGGCGATAAACTTGTTGGTAATGATGGCGATAATGATGTTGACAATGACGATAGCGTTGGTAACGATGTGTTGTCGTGTTGAGAAACCGATGTCGATATACCTTTACATTCTTGAGACCAACTTTTTGCTTTATCATCGATATCATGCTTGTTTTTATGAAACTCTTTATATAAAGCCGTTTGCTTTATATGAGAAGGTTTGGTATGAGAAGAACTAACTTGAAAAGTATTAACATGAGATTTGATATGAGATGGCTTCGTATGGTGTTTATAATCAGATGCAGCTTCTTTTACACGAGCCTGGATACTTTCTTGAGAATCACGACGATTTCCATTTTTATCAGTTCTATTATCATTAGATTCAGTTTCAGTATTATTGGAATCATCATCAGAATCATTTGGAAAAATGGCTTGAGAATCTATATTAGCATCAGGATTAAGTTGATCTCTTGAATACCATCCACTCCATTTTTTGACAGTATCAATAAGAGTTCCTGTTGATTTCTGTGATTTTAGACTGGCTTCTGTAGGTACAGAAGAAGTTGATGAAAATATTGATGCAGTTTCTGTTTTAGGAAACTCGTATTCATTTTCGGTATCAACACCATTATTATTATTGGCGATAACTGGATTTGTATCTGAGTTTGTATTTGAATCGGTATCAATTGAAGAGTCTAATTGTTCTAAAGAATCCATAGACCTAGATTTGGTTTTGGATATTGGATAATGATGGTTTTCAGAAAGAGGAATCTCGGGTAAACTTTCAGTAGAATGTTGATGATGAAGATCAGAATCATTTTCTTGAGAAACCGAAGAAACAGCATCTGTAAATCTAAATTCAGTGGATGTTGAGTCAGAATCTGTAGATTCAGTAGATGCCAAGTCAATATCACTATCTTGATCTTGAAATTCATCAGAATCATCATTGTTTTCCGATGCATTGGGTCTGACGCTAGGATCCCAGATTCCACCACGATATATTTCTTCTTGGGTATCAAAAAATGGAATATCTTCAAAGTTTGGAAATACCAGCGATTCTTTAATCTAAAAATTAATTGACCAATAAATTAACAATTAATAAATATTAATAATAATGGGAAAAAATAAAAAAACTTACCGATTCTCTGATTTTATTTTCAATTGCATTTGTAACCATTGATATTTTAATTTGACGAGTGCTAACAACAGGTTCAATTCTTAATGACATTTTAGGCATTGATTCAAAGGTGTACCAAATACGGTCAGACGGTGGCGGCTTGACGTGAAAAATCATTCTGCCTTCTAAATGCTCAAGAGTAATAGCAAGAGCAATCGTCACTTCCCTTGCTTTAAATCTTGATCCAAGATTAAGTTTGACTTTTGTAGTGATTTGAACCGAGAATTTACCATCATATGATACATCTGACTCCACGGTTAGTTTACCTTCTGGTGTCAGTTCAGTAAGTTTTGGATTAGTAAAGTAAGGAAGAGAATTTCCACATGAAAGTTTAGTGACGTGGATTTCTTCAAGGTATGTGGGCCGTTTTATTCTGGTAAGTTTGGTAACAATTTTGTCTCTAAGAAAATTTGTAAACTGAGGGGTATCTTTAATTCCCAGAAAAATTCTGCCTATGAAAGCATTGAGCCAACGAGTTTGGATATTTGCTTCAGTGGAATGTAAGGTATTGATCAAGCCCATGATATTGGCAGTTTTGTAATGAAGAGGATGGGCCATGTATACTGGATTGAACTGAGAAACAGGCTTATCATCATTGGTATGACGAAGTTTGTGGCGTTTGGAAGCTCGAATCAAAGCAAAATAAAAGTCTTCCTTTTCAGACGCCATATCTGAGTAAAGAAAGAAAGCGTTTTTAGGAGGTTTATCTGGATCAGACAACATTTCTGCAATTTCACAATCTGTGAGATCTGAAGCGCCATGATTATAAGGTATTTTCAATAAACAAATTGCACTGCGTTTAGCAAAAAGTTCGCCGTCGGGAACATTAGGAGGCCATAGAGTGACCAAATGATGAGCAATAACAATTACATGTTTTAAAATTTCGTGGTCAGAGTCTTCATAAAGAAACAAATTTCCGTGGCGTAAAATAGCATGATATTTAGTAAGTTTGGTTTTTTTATAACTTTTAGCAGCAGCCACAGCCACCGATTCCAAAGATTCTAAAGTAGAATTCGAATGTGTTTTGTTTAAAGGCGGGTTTGCAGATTTGGGTGATGAACTATTAAGTAGCTTATAAAGAGAAGAATAAGCACTGTCGTTTTTTCTCATAGAAACTTTTTGAGATTCGGGAGACGGTGGATTTCCAGAATTGTTTGGACCTCCAGTGGGGTATATAAAGTATTCACGGGCCACAACCAAAATACCGGAAAAGTAGGCATCAACGCCAGTATCATGTTCTTTTTCTAATGATAGAGAATTAGACGATGAGCGGGTATGAGAAAAGGGGATATCAATTGGATTGAGATGAGGAGATTCGGTAGTAGATTTTGACAAATGGCTAGCATCGGAAAGAGACGAAAAAGAGTTTGGTCTACTGAAACCGGCTTCAGGACCGGCGAGTTTATGATCAGCTAGTTCACGACTAACTTCAGGCAGATCTTTGCGACCATTGACTATTTGATTATAACGCTCAGCAGGATTGTCATCAGAAGGAACTTGAGGCAGAGTCCAGTAGAAATAGACGACAAGCGCTAAAAGTAACAGCGGGATCAAAGTAAAGCCGCCAAGCACATAGAAAAAGACCAACCACACGGCAAGAGACATGGCAGAAGTCTAAAGCGAAGAGCGATGAGGATTATTGAGATTTTAAGGATGATTCATTGAATGTGCAGAATTGGAGTCAGTAAAAAAAAAAAAGAAAGGTGGCTTAAGGGCTTAAGCTTAAGAACCAGAAATGAGACTTGATTGGATAGAAATTGGTTTGCTTAAGAAAGAAGACTTAATTCAACAAAACTGGTTCTTAGATCTGAAATCAAACAAATTGGCTCAAAACCAGTTATCAGATCAACGTGCACTGCGGCAACCATGCGAGTCATAAACAACGCGCACAACAGGGCACACGCAAACAGTTACCCTGCTTCCGATCTAGACGCAAAACTAGGTGTAGGGTTAGGACAAACATACATACCAAAAGAGCTGACCAATCAGAAACGCCAGATAGTTTTGGTTATAAAACCTGCAGAATTTTCACACCAAACTCGTTTTCTTCTCTTACTCAACACCAGCCAAAACCATTGTTTTCGAGTGGTTCGAAGCATGGTTACTGCTGGTGCTTGTCTTAATAGGTGCGTATTTATTGATTGATTGATTGACATTATTAATCGATTCATTGATTGCAAAGATTATAATCTACCGGATTGCTCCTTCTGACTTCTGTGAGGACAAACACATCGTTAACTAAGTTTCAGCCTTGTATGAGCTTCAATGAATTGATGTTGATAATGCAGATTCTTGCTTATTTGATCATTATTCTAACATTGTTTTTTTTCTTTTTAGTATGTTGATTTAATTTAACAAATTTACTGTCTAAATGATGATCTATTCGACCGGGCGGACTGATGTGTGATTCCACCTTCGGGTAAAGAGACGTGCCGTACAACATGTCTGGTTGAGCATTCTTGCTGAGTGGTCCTACATAGCTGATTTGACACAGTTTTTTCTTTTTCAAACGACAGCAAGTCTTCAATTTGGTTTAGACAATAACTAACATTTCGGAAAAGAATTGTAGTTTAATTACCGATCATTATTGACCGTTTTATAATGAATCATTAACTTGGTAAGATTTGATTGCATATTTTTTAAGACTGTCTGATATTATGATGAACAATATATTCACACTGTTTGAGATTTTTTCAATGATGTCTCCAAAAAAACTGATTTAATGAACCTGATGATTCAGACACGTCTGACATTTCTGTTGTTGTTTTGCCGGACACGCGCTAACCGTTTTCTAGATTGTTGTAACAAGTAGCTATGTAATACATATTGTAATAAACTCTTTTATTTTCACTAGTTGTCTCAGGGTTAGGGCGCGATTGCAATGACACTGCCTGTCACCAGCGGCTTTTGCAGCCTCGCGCCTCTGTTTTTGCCCGACTTGAAAACGGCACAAGCCGCTTATGTAATTTTTTTTCCCTCGGATTCCATTTGTCATTATAAAAGACGAGAGCGCAAGTTTAGACCTTCGACTCGCCTCCACCATCGCCATCTGCCGCTGTTGACCCATTTTGCCCAAATGCCTGCCAAAGATTCCAAACGTAAACGCGCCGAGCCCGGCCCAAGAACTCGCCGTCCGTCTCCAAAGCCCCGGCTTCTGGTTCCAAAGCAAGAGTCCCAGGCCAGCGATTCCCAAAGAATAACGCGATCTCGAACAGGGTCCTTACCTCAAGGTATGTCCAAATACAAACTTGAAGACATTTTGAATGAATCCTCCTCTTCTTCTTCTATCAACAAAACCCATCGTCTTTCGAAATCCCAACACGGTCTGGCTCAAAAGAGTCTGAAGCCTCGGCCAGGATCCAAGAAAGACGGCGAAGTTGCCACTTTACGCAAAGCATCATTCAAAAGTCTCAAAACGAGTCGTGTTAACACTATTGATCAAGACACTCCTTCCTTTGTGTCGAACCCGTTATACCATAATGAAGAAGCTATTGATGATGATGATGATGATAATAATGACAACAATACTGATTATTTGATTTATTCATCAAGCAATAAACGCATGAAACTCGCTGAAAACTCTTTTTTGAACCAAGACACTCAGGATTTATACTGTTTTAGCGATGCCATTTCTAGTTCGGTATCGTCACCAAGGGATTTAGACGATTCGCTCCCTCACGAAAGTTCTGCGACTTTCCAGCCCTTGGAATCTATCGATGCTTTCAATACTTTTAATGCCTTTAATCCACCGGGTCCAAGTCCTTTAGACGCTGTTATCGAACAAGGCGACGAGGAATTTGATACTCATTTTCCCGACCTAGGATCTTTTGATATTAAACCCGCTACTGCCAAACTCCACACAGATACTCTTTTAGACTCATATTATGACCATGGATTAAGGTTCATGGACAACCATGTTTCACAAACCTTAACACAACATGGTGAAGAACAAGCCGCGCAGACCCTGGTGCCCAATAGCACTAATAACGAACGTACCGATAATCAGCTTGCTGAAATCGATGCCGTAATGCCAAACAAAGAAACAAAGAAACCGAGGTCATCTGGTATCAATGTTACAACGCCTGGTGTGGAACACCTGTCTGCTGCGTTATCGTCTACCATTCCGTCCATTTCTGTTGCGGCGTTGGACGAAATTATTCACAAGTCTTTGAATCCAACTACAAGCATTAATTCTCCCAGCACCCAAAACATTGATATTCTTCAACAGGATGTTGCACCCAACGAGGAGGGTGTCGAATCGGCGAATATCGAATCTGATTTTTCGTCTGTTTTAAACCTTGATAATTTAAATGGTTCGAGTTTAAATAATGACTTGAATTCAAATACACATGATATTCTTTCTGGCGGAAACCAAAATGACACCATTTTTACACACTGGCCGCAAGACCAACGCGAAAGATCCAACTCATTTACATCACTTGTAAATAGATCGTCATTTAAACAACTTGCCCGTGCTTTATCCAAAAACCCCAGTTTTCTCGACACGTTCTCAGACACTTTTTCAGACAATAGTTGCGAAAATGGTGATGACGAAAAGTTGACAGATTCCGCTAAAGATGACGATTTTTTGAATCTTTTAGATGAAACCATGTTACAAAGTTTACCAGAAGGTTTACCAAACAATGTTGGTGATAGTGATATCAATACTAAAAATACAAATACAAATGTAAACACTTCAACACAAAAGATTCCACTTTGTGGATACAGATACCGGAACCAAACCATGAAAATTCCAAACAAAAATACACTTGATCCCAAAAAGATACTTGCTGCTTTGGCGTCCATTTCTACAGAACACGAAAAGTTGGTTGCTTCGTTTCCGTCATCGTCCAAATCATCTTTTCAATTTTCGCCATCCCAATATTTTACGACCAACAATGATTTCAAGAACGACGGACTAAATTTTGACGAAAGTTTATTTAACAATTGTGACAACAACTCAACAATTCCAAAATCATCCCATTTAGCTAATTCTCTAAACAACGACATTTCATTGTCATCATTATCGCCTTCCAACGATAAATCTACAACTTTAGAACTCACGAGGTCGGCTCTTGAGTATTATCAACAAGCCGTCGTTGCAGCTGCAGGTCTCAACAGGCATAGTCTTTATTCAGGCAAAGGCCGTGAAATGATTGCAGGCTCGAAAAATGGGTGGTAATTTTTAATGAGATGATTTTATTAAAGTTTTTTTTTTCTTTAAAGTTACAAAACATTGTTTGCTAATGTTTAAATAGTTGACATTTTGAATACTAAAAAACCAAAAAATTGTAAATTATTTTAAACTGTTGAAATCATTAAATCATCAAAAACTCTAGCTAAATTTTATTAATATAAACATCAAATTCTTTTTTTTTTTTTTTAACCAATCAAATGGTGCATCAGTTTGATATACCACTTGTTGCTTCTTTCTGGTCCAATATAAGTGGACTCATAGTCTTCAATTTCTTTGATTCCAGTATGAAGATCCATTTCGCTAGCCTTGACAAACTTACACCGACTCCAAAGCTTCCAAGCAATGTAGATGATGATACAGACCGGAATCATTATGTAGGCAAAAATAAACGTAGTGACGTCCCAAAACACAAAAACAGACCAACCCGAAATCAGCGCCATGACTGTGCAGCAGACCAAACCTATCCATGCACCATAAGGTTGGAACCAGCCTCGGTACGGCAGCGTTCGTCGATCAATGCCTTGGGCTTTCAAACCTTCGTAGAAACGTAGATACACAACGCACAGGATTGCAAAGTTGAGGACTTGCGACACCGTGACGAGCGAAACGATCCAGTTCAAAACTGTAGAGGCAGCTCTGCCGAGCTGTAGGAACGAAAGAAGTCCAAAGGCCAGTGAAACGCCGACCGAAAACACAGGCACGCCGGTTTTGGTGCAGTAGGTGAATATTTTGGGAGCGTGGCCTTCGACTGCAAGACCATAAAGGGTGCGAGAAGAACAGTAGACGTAAGAGTTTCCGCCAGACAAAGCAGCCGATAACACTAACACGTTGACGATATGAGGAAGAACCTTGATTTTCAGTCTCGTCATTGCGACAACATACGGAGAAGCAGCAGCACCAGGTCTTCCGCCGCTGATTGCTTCAAGAAGCGTGGGGTCGTTGTATGGGCACATGATGCCGACCGACAAAGCACCGATGATGAAGAAGATGGTAAGACGGTAAAAGACAGCTTTATAAGCTTTAGGCAAGACCTTACGAGGGTTTTCGGCTTCACCTGCAGTCATTGAAACGTATTCTGGACCTGCGATGGTAAAAGCGGCTTGAACAAGGCAAGCCAAAAAACCCAGGAAGCGGCCCCAATTGCCGGTAGCAACATAGGTATTGAACGCACCCGGATCGTTCCAAGTTCTGAAACCAAAGGCATCATGTTGAGGGTTTCCGCCGACCATGACGATAAACGTGAAAAAGATTAGACCGATTGCTAAAAGAACTTTACCCATAGCCAACCAATATTCGGACTCACCGTAATATTTGACGGCGAAAAAGTTGATTAGAAAGTAAATAGCCAACTGGATGACGATTGGAATTGCAGGAGAATAGCCGTCGATCCAGAAATGTAAAATAGCATTGACAGCGGTGATTTCAAAAGGAACCATGATTGCCTGAAACAAGAAAAAGTTCCAACCAGCCATGACTTGGAAAGCTTCATCCACACAGCGGCCAGCCAGTCGAACGAACGGAGAAGCCATTGGAAGATAAGAGACCATTTCGGCGGTTGAAGAGGTGACAAACATGATTGGAATACACCAAATGATGAAAGCGATTAATAAACTGGCAGGACCGCCTTTAGTCAAAGGCTGGCCGATTTGAACAAACAAAGCGGTACCAATAGTTCCGCCCATGCCAATGAGTTGGATATGTCGTTCTTTTAAATTGCGGACGGTTTCGCGATACGAGGAAGCAGGACTTACAGATTGAGCGTCTTCAAAAGTATCATTTGTTTGGGTATTGGCGTGTTTTTCGACGTCAAAGCTGTTTTTGGACTGCTGGTCATATTGGGGAGGAGAAGGAGGAGCATCCAGGACTTCAGTTATGCCAGGATTATGGACAGACTGAGACGGTGAGCCGTCGTGACGAAAGATCTTACGATGAAGAAAGCCCATTTTGATTAGTTGTTTATTGATATTGGCGCTGAAAAAAAAGCGGACCAAGTGATATTTATAATCCGGGGAAGCAGCCGAAGCAACAATTGTAAACAGGAAACCATAACAACCAATTATTATTTGATTATTGTTTGACGTCGATGCTAATTTTCACTTTGGATGGCGCAATAGGAGCAAAAAAAAGGCATGCCAGCCAGCCAAGTTCATGCCATTCGCTGCTGGCGTTTCACTACCGTCGGCCATTAGTTGGTTGGTCTATTTTGGATCCGTTTTGAATCCGTTCCAAGTCTATTCCAAATCTATTCGTCAAACGAATATAAACCAAATAAAAGGATTTGACGGTGCGAGAATTCACAAGTTACGTTTTCACAAGGCGCGCACTATGACGTAAAAAAACAAATTTAAACTTTAAATAAAAAAAATAAAAATAAAAAAATAATAAAACCATTTGCCATGATTTGTATATTTATTTTAATTTTGTTTCAATCTAATTTGATTTCATTTGATTTAATATAATTTAGCTTTTTTGCGCCACAGTCAAAAGCATTTGCTGCTCTTTTGATTGGCAAATATTAAAAAGTCAACTCTTTAAAAAAAACAGATTCCATCAACAGTGATGGAAACTATTCTGAAGAACCATGACAAGAAATAATAACAACAATAATAACAAAAACAAAAAAACCCGGCTATTTCCAGCGAATCATTGTTTTATGGTAAATGGATAATAAAAAAAAAGGAGATTGCATCATTTTGGACTAAAGTATTAAATGCGGAATTTTCCTTCTTGCCATTGGTCAAATATTTGTTAAAACCATTTATAAACTAATAACCAAATGACCAAATCTTTGTAGTGCGTCTGTATAAGTTCAAGTCTGTATAAACTTTATTCGCTTCAACAATTATTCAATAGTTGTTCAACAATTGTTTTTACACATTATAAAACTTGTTAAAACTTGTTAAATCCGTCAGTCTCATCATTTTTTTTTTCAACTTGAAATAAACTTCTTTCTAGATGCGTCAACACATACAAATTCTATACTTCGTGAACCTGACGAACCTAATTTAACTTTTTTTTTACCACCATTTGCCATTTTTATTTGCACTTGCCGAATGGCGCAACGCTAATGTCGTTGCTT
>JAJLVH010000089.1:0-18154 GCA_030570155.1 Magnusiomyces magnusii
TATATATTTCTATAGCCCTTGAATAAAATCAATCAATCATAATTGATATTAACAGTTATCAAAACCCATAGTTATAATTGAGTCTTGCTTTTTTATATTTTTTAATGAATTTCTTATGTAAAAATAGAGCATTATTTCACGTCGCGATTAAAAATAAAAAATTTCAAGATTATTTCACTCCAAACAAAAAGTGAACAAAATACACAAAGATTTAAATTTTATGAAAGTATACAATTGTAGATGTGAAGAATTAAAATAATAATTAAAACCAAAATAAAGGAAAACCATATTGGCCAATGAAAACCGGTTAAACCCGTTTTTTTGACACATTTCTGAACGATGCATTTAACGTGGTTAAAAATTTAAATATTTACTTGAATCTTTAAAAAAAATAAAACAATCAAACCAATTAAAACAATAGAAAAAGCAAAAGCCGGGGTAAAAAGGATGACTCAAGTAAAAAAGGTCACGTAAAAACACGAAAACGAAAGCGAAAACCGTCGAAACTCATTCGAGAACCAGCCAAACCCAATTGAAAACGAGCAAAAGCCTTTTGAAATGAAAATAAACCGGAACAACAGATAAATTTGTGTACTGTTTAAAGTTTGGAATTGGCTATTTTTTGTAGGTGACGTGACATTTTTTTTTTTTTTTTTTTTTTCAACAAGGTATTTTTTGATCTTTGACAATGGCCTTTGAAAACACTAGAAAAAGAATAAAAATAATTAAAAGAACGAAAAGAATAATAGGAATAAATCCGAACTGTCACTCCATCTTGAAAAGCGAACAATAGTTTGTTTTTATGCTTAATTTGTGGGGGAATTTGAGTATAAACAAAATCCGGGGAAAAATGTATTTTTTTTCCGGACCATGGAAATTCAGCTTTTAAAAATTAAAATAAATAAAAATAAATTAAAACAAACTAAAATCACAACTTGTTCATACAAAAATTGGACAGCTTCATTGGAATTCTTGTATTCGACACCGATCTAGAAAAATGGTACTCACTATTTACGGTTTTTTTCATTTGAATCAATTTTTCGAATGAAAAAAGTTGGTTGCCGAGGTCGGGATTTTGATAAACTGCAAGACAGTCGGCATGTACTTGTAAATGTGAAGGAACGAGTAAACCTCCAAGTTCTGAGTATAACTGGGGATCCTCTTTATCATTTTCATTTTCATCATTTTCCTGTAAAGACTCATCAACCAAAGTTTCTTCAGACAGTGATAGAAGATTACTATCAACGCGATGTAACCGTGCTGCCAGCTGCTGTTTATATTCTTCCAAAGATTGTTTCAAAACTTTTGGATCTCGACGATTTATTATTTCAGTATTACCGAAAAAGTATTTTTTCAATGATGTTTCTCTTTTTATAGTAAGGTTTTGTGAAAAGGATGAATCATTAAATTCGTAATCTTCATTTTCGCCAGCATTGAATTGTTTTTCAGATATTTCTTCGCTTTTGTCGTCAATAATTATATTATTCATATTGCTATTCAGTTCAGTCATCTCGTCATCATTTATTTCTTCAAGTTTATGGTAACTGTCATGGCTAGTGATGACGCTTTGATCAGAATCGGTTGACTGGTTTTGTTCGTTTGCGTCAAGACTCATGAACTGGACCGAAGTTGCGAGGTTTTCAACTTGGTTAGACACAGTGTCCCAAATAGGACAAGCCGAAACAGACATTAAGGAATTGGGATTGGGATTCATATTGAATGACATTTTGAAATATTGCTAATTTTTGAATTTTGTGAAAAAGAGAAAAACGAATCAATTTATATAATAAAAAGATTCTAAAGACATGTTTTTTTCTTCATAACTAGTTAGTTTTAGTCATAATATTAGTTCAACTAAAAATTAAAATAAACGACTTATTCAGGTTATATTTATCTAATTAGCTAACTAGAAAATTAAATTTATTTAGCATATTTTAATAATTGTTTACCACCATCTCCAAGAGCCGCGACCGGAACGACTATTGTCAGTCCAACTAAAGTGGTTGTCAGTTTTAAGAGTAAGTGTAGAGCCTCCAGGGCATTTAACACCAGCATACAAAAAGCTGCTACCTCTTGAGTCAGGACAAGAAACCACTTCAACACCATTAGGTTTGATGGAGTTTTCTTGGACCATCCAGTTGGCAAGAGTACCAGAAGCACCTTTTGTTCCAGAAGTGGCAGGAACAGTAGTTGTTCCAACATTAACAGGGACACCAGAAGCGGCAGGAACAGTAGTAGTACGGCCGTCTTCAACAACTTGAAGTTGGCCATTGCTGTTAACTTTGACAGTACCAAGACCGTTATTGAAGTTGGGCTGATTGACATAAAGTACACCGTTGACAATGGTACCAGTAAAAGGAATAGAACCAGTGACGGTGTTACCATTAGTCATGTAACCGCCAGGAACAATATAAATGATATTTTCAAGTTTGTTATTGTTATTGTTGGCATTGTTGTTGTCGTTGTTAGAACCAGCACCTCCGCCAAACATACCTTTTAAACCAAACATGGACTTTTTGCTGCAGAGAACTTCAAGGAAAGTAGGATTGGCTTTGGCCATGGCCATGGCTTCCGCCATAGCATCAGGACTGGCTTCAGCAGTTGGAACAGCCAAAACGTAGGCAGCGTTCAAGAAAACAAGGGCAGTAGAAAGTTTCATTTTGTAGAATTAAAGGGTTTATAAAAAGGATATCAAGATTGATTGATGATGATAATAAAAAACACAAAGATTGATGGAAATTATGTTCTATTTTATATCATTTCGAAATGTGTTTATTGATATATTTATAGACAGCCGTTACAAATATAGACAAAAAGTCAAACTAGTTTTGCTGATTGATGCAACAATGGCTTTATGCAATGTTTAAAAGGAAAACGTGTCACGAAACTAACTGTGTTCATTTCCCAAACACCAGAAATCATGCCGTTGATTCTCCAAAAAAAACCCGTTTTGGAAGCTTTGCGTTTTTGCATGAAGACAGGTTGCAAATGTAAAAACGCGGCGCCTGTGATTGGCCCAAATTCCCAGCCCAAGCCAGACCTGCAGATTAAGCCACTCACAGATCAAGAACCTCATTACATAACTCGTTACTAATAAACCACGTGATCGATTCACGAACCAACGTGACCGGGTGCGTCCCGCGCTCCGCAAAAACAGTTCCAAAGACCCGGTCGGAATGAGCCCCTGCTTATGTAACCCAATCGCGATTCCCTTTCCAGTTATTTTTATTTTTTTTCGTTACTTTTGCTTTTATCGTTATATTTATTTTTTCCATGCCTCAAGTCTCGTTGAACGACGCTTTTGTTCACATTCCATTTCAACATTTTTGATGCATTTCAACGACAACGACATCGACGGCATCAGTGTTATTGAGAATGACGCCAACATCCAATCGCTTTTTGAAACATTGGCGCTCAAAGAACGTAAAGTGTTGGAAGCTCGAGAATCGTTAGCATCGGCAGTCTCTGAATTAGAGTCGTTTAAGAGTGTGTATTCATCAACATTGAGTTCAAAAAATCGACCAAATCGCCATTCAAAGAGCTGGTCATTAACGTCGTTGGCGTCATCGCCAATGTCTTTATCGTCAACATGGACGTCAACACCTTCTTCATCAATATCGTCAATATCAACATCACCGCCAATATCTCCAAAATCAAATTCTTTAAAACCAATATCGGCATCACCACATTCAGATACATTTTTTTCATTAGTACATACACAACCCTATTTTCCACAATTACCAGCATTAACGTCACCAATTTTCCCCAGCTCATGTTCACTATTCAACCGCTTCTCGTCTATTCACGGTTCCATCGGTTGTGCAGATCCCGATCTACAGGCCATGGCTGCTCAACAGCTTGAAAAAAGTCTGGAAACTGTTGACGATGAAATCGAAGAGTTGGAGGATCAAACGCTTGATAATGATTTAAAGAGTGACAATCTATATTTGTTATCTGAATCTTTCAATTCTTTCAACTCTTTTGATTCAAGTGTCTATTCTCAATACCCAAATTACAATCATGATCAAGTTGAAAACACATTTCGAAAACAAGGCCTGCATCATAGCGGGTCCCTTGGAATATTTGCCAGTTTTAACCCGTCAAGTCGACGACACCATTCACGAACCCGATCTGCAGCTTTGGAACGCAGCAGCCAAGTAACTCTAAAAGCGCGCAACTTTTCTCATTCTCGGACCCAAAGTTGCGACATTTCGGCCAGAAAATACACCGATTTGAATCCAAATTTAATTGAAATAATAAAACCGTTGCAAATGTCAATGCCAATCAAACAACAAGAAAACACTCAGCATAAACCATCACCACACTACCAACTCAGCCGTAATTTCCATTTTGACTATTCTTTACCATTAAACCATATCAATAACCATCAAAATACCCATTCCCGTGGTCGTAAAACTTTGCCACTGAAGTTGTACATCCAATATTTAAACAAAACCGGTGTTGCAAAACGTGAAAACGAAGCTTTACAAAGTCAAGATTTGGCCAAACAAGTTCCGCTTCTTTTGCGTCAATTGTGAATTTATATTACTTTTTTTTTAAACAGTTTCTAAACTATTTGTGCTATTAATACTATTCACACGGTTCATCACATTTTGCCTTGTTCCTTTCTTTCGTTCTAGTTTATTGCTATTGCTTTCGTTTGTGCTAAATAACGAATTAACAACGTCTTTGATGCGTTGGCTAACGGGATTTCCTGAATTGAAACTTTGAATGCTTCCATCGCTAATACTTCGTTGTGAACCATTAGAAAATGTTGTTGTTGTTGTTGTTGTTGTTGTTGTAGGTGAAAATAATAATGGCGAAAATCGGTTAATACTATTGCTGATATGTCTGCCACTCTTTAATTGTCGTGAATTTTCAGTTTGTTGATCTTGATCATCGCCGTAATTATCATCATCATTATCACTTTTGTGAAGCCTGCCATTTCTAAATTCCCCGCGTTTCGTTAAATCCCCGCAGTTCATGGCCCCTGCGTTGGATAGTGTCGTAGGTTGATAAATTGATTGAGGGCTAGTTGCATCGGATCGAGATCCAGCTCGAGATCCAGTTCTTCTTTCCGGCTGCGGTGTTGGTTGAGATACAAGTCTTGGTTCGTTGGGATCTAATGTTATAACCCGGCCTACTAAAGGGTGCCGTAACGGATCATAAACTGTAGTTTGAAACCGTTTATTTTGGTTTTGTTGGTTGCTTTTTTGTGAAATGTTGAATGGGTTCAAATCGTTATCGTCATAATTTGCGTTGTTTGGCCTCCTTGAATCGCTTTCCACTACTTGTTCATCTTGTGGCCGTGATGAACTCGAATGAATATAACTTGCAAATTCTGAAAAATCAGAAATGAGAGTTTCGTGAGTATTGGTTGTTGGATATCGTGATGCTTGTGGTATCGATGCTATAGATGCTATTGGTATTGATGTCTTTTCAGTTGGTGTTGGTTCTAGATTGCTGGTTTGAGGCATTGGCGTAACAGGTCTTGAATCATTTGTGATGTTGTCTTCATCATTCATGCTTTCAAATGTCTCACTAGCAAATGTTTTGGATTGTGGATGTTGATGCATTCTATTAATATATCTTGGTTTTGGTGTCATGTCGGGTCTTGATAGAGTTTCATTATTGTTGCTTGATTCAAAAGAATCCATAATAACAATTGAATTCGAAGTGTCACCATTTTCAGAACCAGAGTGTTGTGCACCAGTATCGGTATTAACTTGTAATGCCGTAAATTGTTCAGATAAAGGTAACGTGGACCGAACATTATCAAACAAACCATGTTCTTGTTGAATTAAGGTGTCTTCAAGACGACGATTATTTGTGTTTTGGGATAACGGATGTTCACGGTGGTGTTGGTTACGGTTATGGCTTGGATCTTCGCCAAACCTGGGAACCCCATTAAACCGCGACAAATCAGGCGCGTATTGTAAAGGGCCCGACGGTATCCGATGTTCTGAAGAAAAAGGAACAGAAACGGGAGGCAGATCGTTTAATGCTGGCTGGTCGACTGGATGATGTGGCTGGCGGCTTGTTTGGACAGGATTAGTTTTTCTTTTTTCGCCAGCATTTGGCGGTTGACCATTTTGACCATTTTGATCCAGCTCGCCTAGCCCTTTCAAAACAGCTTGCGACAGTCTTGGAAACTTTTGTTCGGCCATGACAGCCATACTTGACAAACCCACACGCAGCGCCTCTTCTTCAATGTGCCCAGGGTATCTGAAAGGGTCATAAAGACAGGAATCTTGCGACACAAATTGGGGGTCAAAGTAGCGTTTTTCTGGCAGAAAGTATGAAGCGTATAGCAAATGTAAGAGCTCGTGGTATGAAAAAGAAGGATATAGATTGGCAATTGTCATGAAAAGAGATTGCATGTGGATTTTGATGATTTTGAACGTTTGATTGAGGAGTGGGTCGCTTGAAGATTCAATGATTTTACGAGTGGTATGAAGGTTATAGTTAAGTTGCTGTTCTTTGGAAAAGATATCTGGATCAGAGGACGATGCAAAACGGGTCATTGGACAAGTGTATTCTTGAGAAGATGGTTCGATATCAAACGGTTCATTGAAATAAGAAGAAGGATAGTTATAGTTGAAGGAGGAATAAAAAGGATTTGGATGGTAATCGGGGTAATAATCAGGAGGCTGAAAGTCTTGGAATTCGGGCCTTGGGTGATTCAATGGATTCGAGTACGGAAGATCAAAGGGTTGATGGTGATTTGGAGCAAACGCATCCATGTTCAAAGGAGGCAACGGCAGCGGCAAATGCAAAGACCCATCATTCTGTGGTATTTGGCGATGGCGATAGTAGTCGGCGTCGTTACGCGACGGTTGGCTTTGATGCAACGGCGGCTGCGGCAAAAGATGGTTTGTGACTGGCAACAGTTGCGAATTGTCGTGTACATGTATGCCCAACGATTCCAAACCAGAAACCCCATTGTGTCTGCCATTTTCGCGATACGGCACGACCATGGCTGGGTTATCGAGTTTATTTTGAAAAATAAATAAATAAATAAAAAAAAAAAAAACCTTTGTTTTACCAAAAAATGTTTCGCGTCTTTCAAAAATAAATAAATAAAAAAAAAAACACACCAGACATAAATAAATGTCACGTGTTTGTACATAGCAAGCACAGCCGCGCTTGCAGCCGTTTGCCAGCCGTGTGTGTGTGGAATTGCCTAACCCACAGCGCAGTGTAACAAAGTGTGTCAGCGTGTGTCACAATATCGTCAAAAGAATGAATGAAAAAAGAAAAAAAATGGAGACGCGTTTCGCGTTGCTTGTTGACAATTGTTCAGCGCGTGTCACATATTACATAACTGTTAGTTAGCAATTACTAATACGCAGCCGTGCACGTCGTCTATTTAATTTTTTGTCAATGCGCAAATCGCGGGGTAAAAATAACAAAACGTTTTTCACAGGTTAAATTCAAAATACACAAATGTAAATGCGACTCAGGTGCTTAAATCGATCAAAGCTTAAATCGATCAGGCGTTGGCTGTGAACGACCGACACAGTTTCGGTTTCACGGAAACAGAAAAGGATTGGGTCTTGGTTTCTTTGTGTTTCAATCCAACAATCTCGTCTTGTTCTTTTTCTTCATTTCCACCATCACTATCGCTATCGTCATCATCATCATCGTCGTCGTCATCACTATGATCACCTAATGTCATTGTATAATCTGATGGCGAAGTAGCTTTCAATGCTTTTTTTCCATCAACCCTTTTATAGTTATCGTCATCAATCTTATTATCGATGCTATCGTCACCATTCACTGAATTTCTTCGACTTTCGTTCACCAACAATTGTTTCTTTTTATTCTTCTTTTCTTCTCTTTTCTTCAACGCTTTAGCTTTTTTAACTTCTTCGTCATCTTCGTCGTCATCGTCATCTTCTTCCTCTTCAACAATTGGCGGCCCTCCTAAATGCCGTACAAGATTATCAACAACATCTGTCCATTCTCTCATACCTCCCATCCCAATATCTCCACAAACAAGCACTTTTTCAATCGGCCTCAAGACTGTCACATACGGGTACTCGTTTTTCAAGATTGCCAAATGCTTCTTTGTCATGGGATTCGTATACATGTGCGTGTTCATGGCTGGCGCAACAACAACCGGAGTCTTTGGATTCCACGCTCTAAACACCGATGTGATCAGATTGTCACATATTCCGTTTGCCATTTTGGCAAGCGTGTTGGCGGACAACGGGGCAATCAAGAGAATGTCAGCCCACCGCCGCAGTTGTACATGCAGCTGCTGCGAAACTTCGGCGCCGGCGCCTCTGCGTGACAGCCATTCATCGCTGTCTTGCCAAATCTTGACACCCTGTGGCATCTTGACAGTGTTTAGGAAATGCAATGCAGATGGCGTAGCAATCAATTGAACGACTGCAAGTTTTCCGTATATTTGGCGTAGTTTAGAAATAATGAGCGGAATCTTGATTGTCGCGACTGAACCAGTGACTGCAATCAAAATGTGGATTCTGTGTATTTCGTGATTCACTTCAGCTTGGGCTTCTGCTATTTGTTTGGCATCAGCTTCAACATATCCCGAATGCAAAAGCTGTGCATTCAGTTCCATTGCTCGCGGTGACAGTGGTTCAGAAGGCGAAACCATGGATTTTGGAAAATTGTGGTGTTGGCCACCAATTGGGTTGCCGACTTGTCTATAGCTTTGTGAAAAGTGTTGGTGGTTTAGTGACGATGTTGACGACGATGGCGACGATTGCATCATGTTCATTGAAAGCGGAGACGGATGCTGGGCAATTGCGGTTTGCAACGATTGCACCCCTTTACTCAAAGTAGGCGTAGGAATCGAAAACCCAACAACTGAGGAACGAGCAGATGGCGGAACCGGCGGAACAATTATGGAAATGCGGCTGTGGCGCCGAAATGCTCGCTCAAAGTATGGAGGATCTGCATAAGAAACCGCGGCTGGAGAAGGTAAAGGAGAAGGATGGTCAATGTTTTCAAGCGAATAGTTTTTGTCAAAGTAAGATTGAGGCCCCGGCGGTGTATTTGAATCAGCAGCCCCAGAAGTAGGAGAAACAGAGGCTGGAGAAACAGTAACCGATCTAGTGGTTTTATATTGAGAATTAGCCAAAGTGTTGGCTCCAACAATGGTGTTTTGAGTTTGTAAACTGTTAATACTAGTATTAGCAGAACCACTCGCATTTGCGCCGCCAGGCGCAGAATTTCGAAATGTAGCTGCAGTATTTGCAGCGACGGCAGCATGATACTTTTGGGCATGACGTTCTTGTTGCTGCGACGTCAAGTGTTGGGAAATGTGTTGGTAAAGAAGATTGACGGAGCGGACGCGTTCTGTATGCGCTTTTGGTTCTGTAAAGGAAATCGACAAAGGACGGGGCGCTGAAACGTGGTCAACGGTTTGCGTAGAGTTTGGCAATGGATTGTTTGCAACAGAAGACAGATTTTGGTCATGTTCAATTGAAGGAAACGTAATGCTTGCTTTATCACTAGTTGACAAAGCCGAGATTGAGGACTGAGGTCCTTGGTTGGTGTTGTTCATGGGTTGACTGGTGGCCGGAGATAATGGAGGTTTAGATATTATACTAGGTGTTTTAGGTTCTTTAACAGATGAAAAAGAAACAATAGACGAGTTGGTGGTTTTACGCAGCAACTGTGGACGTTTTTGAGTATTGTTCTGATTGAAAGGTGCCAAAGTTGGAGACGTCAATGAAGTCACACTATGAATCTTTTGACGAAGCTTGGAAAATGAAGATTCTTTTGATGGTGTAGTTGGTGTCATTGAGTTGACTTTTTGATTACCATCATCGCCCAAAACTGGGTCTGGAAACAATGTTGGAAGCATGCTTTTCCCGCCCCGGGTGCCGGACACCGTTGGATTCAAACAAGAGTCTAAAGCCTCTGAACCCAATTGCTGTTGGGAATCTGTTTTCATTTTACTCAAAAATATTGTAAATAAAAAAAAAAGAAAGTCTTCAGACTCAAATAGAAAAAATCAAGGTATTTACGCTCGCGGGGTTAGGGTCCACTCAAACTAGCCAATCACAATTCAAAATTGTTTACTTTAATCATCGACATAATCGACAGTAATTTTAAAAACACATTAAATAATAATAATAAAAATTACAAACTCCAAGCCTATACTCGATAAATTTGCCATCACCTTAATCTTTAACATCATGCGGGTCTGGTTGTTGGTTTAAAACAGATCCAGCAGATGACATGGCCGTATCTTCAGAAATGTTATTACTGCTTCTTCTCGAGTCATCAGAATCAATCCTGTCAACAACATCAAGACGCTGGTAAAACCCTCTTCTATTGGGCTCGTAACCAGACAAATCAACCGCCGCGAGCTGTTGTGCAATATCTTCATTTCCACCATTATTAGGCAAACTAGACAAACTTGCACTGACTTCAGAGCTTGAGGAAAATTGAACATCAAGTACTCGCGAGCTTCCAGGTCTAAAAGCTTCAACATAATTCTTGGGTGTATTCATTTCTGGCGCAGTTTGAGGTCGACCAATCTTTGCATCTGTACCATTCCAAGAAGCCCGGCGTTTAGCTTCAGCTTCATTAGCCTCCATATCATGCAAAGATCTGTATCCAGCAAAATGTCGATGAATAAACTTGTCAGTATCTTCATTTCTTCTCATAGAAGGATGATCTAGATACGCGTGAAATCCATCGTCACTAGTCAAATCAACCACAGGCTTCGCTTCATTTACATCAATTTGGGTAGGCGTTTCAGCAAATCTCACATTGCGTCGACGCGGTCCACCATTGTTTCCTTGTGGAACAAATGCCGAAAAGACAATGATATTAGAGTGATGCTCTTGTGGTCTTTCAAGCCCTTCCCGAATAAATTTCTCAGCATATCCTTCAACGATAGTACTAGAATCAATCATAGCTTCAACAGCACTAGTATTCTTCTTCTTCTTCTTCTTGCCAATCTTGTTTAAAAATCTCCTCATTCTAGATTCATGCTGTTCCTCATCGCCATTGCATGCACAACTAGTCGAAAATGATTTTGCAGACACCAAACTGTTGGCGTCATCTCGAGCACCAGACTCAAGTTTGATAGGGCCTCGACATTTTTGACAGCAAATGGGCTGTCCATCACCACCCATAATATACAATTCAGGCAAATGCTCTTTAGATAAGTCGTCATGTTTTGAATGGGTACTTGAAATTTTTTTGCAAAAGTCAAACAAACCACCATGCTTCCTTCTAGTTTGTTTACTTTGCCATCTTCTGTTTTGCGCAATTCCCCTTTTAATTTGTTTTGCAACTCTTCCAGTAACTTTAAAATTGATTGAAATAACACTTTGCACCCGAGTTTCATCAATCTTCTTCAGCAAGTTGACACTACCAGTGCACAACTGTGGTGATACCAAGCTAGAAAATTCGCCATTTAAATCACAATAAATCTTTATAAATTCTCGAGCCAAATCTGGGTGTTGTTCAAAGATAACTTGCTGAGCCAAAACAAGTACACGATACTCATTCAAACATTCATTCATTTTTTCAATAATCACAGGCATGCGTAAACCCAAAGCCATGTCACGATAATTAATTCCAGAAAACACGCCAGCAGGTATAAAACATGAATGCTCATCGTCTTCAGACATGGTTACAGACTTGATATTGTTAAATCCACAACCTTTTCCAGTTTGCTTTCTAGCCATGTCAAAAATCTTTTGCACCACACTTTTACCTCTGACATCATTCAAACCATTCGTCTTGGTGCTTCCATAATAAACAGCATCCACCACCCATTTAGCAAACCAAGTGCATTTATTAAGTCGACCATCGTCCCAAAGCTGAGCAGGGTCATCAGTTTCGGAAAAGCAAAAAGAAGCTGGAGAGGGAGGTGGGACATTGATATTTTCAAAATGTTCAGTGTCAACACCAGTGTCGACACTCAATTTCAAATGATTACCTTCATCATTTCTAGACTCGAGTTTTTCAGACATTTTCTTCAAATCGTCAAAATAACATTGTTTAGACACAGCAAATCCAGACACACCAGAAAATTCGCCAAACAATAGGTAAACACGAAACCAGTCAACCTCTTGTAAGCAGCCAGTAGTATTTTTAAAAAGAGACATTTTATTTGCTTGTTTTTCTTGCTTCCTTTTCTGAGTAAAAAGTCTTGATTTAGCATCTCTAGTTGATTGTTTTCCAACATTTGGATTTTGAGATTCAAATCTGCGTGAGCCTTCCAAATAACCAACTTCTTCCCATTCATCATCGTTAGAACTGACCTTGTCTTTAGATTGTTCATAAACATCCATCAAATGATCGGCAAGTCCACCTTTAACCATGCCATTCTTCAAGTCAGCAGCTTCATCATCATCATCATTCTTGGCATCTTCCATAGTCACAACCAAAGTGTCACTCGAACTTGACCCAATGTCATCTTTAACCAAATCCTTCTGTTCGCCTCTTACAAACAATTCGCCTTTATTCTTTAGTTTTTCAACTCTAGTCAGCGACCGCTTCAATGGCACAGGCCTAGAAGACTGACGAGACAAATGCATACTTACATTTCTGCGAACCCTTGATTTGGAAATGTGTAAACTTGGCTTCTTGTTTAAACAAGAGTCTTGGTGCAAGCGTACAGCTTCAGCAGGTGGAGTAGGGAGACGAATTCTGCTAGTGTGATCTACAAAAGATTTGCATTCATCAATGTCTGGTTCAGTAATTGTACAAGGCTTGGAAACAATAGAGCCGCCAGTTTTGGTGCTATGCCAGCGAACAGGTTTTGAGTCAGCTTCTTTATTTTCGTCGACACATTCATCGACATCAGAGTTTGAATTAGAAACGTTGGAAGCAAGTGGAGAAGAAGGTTCGTTGGTTTTGAACGGCAGCAGTGGTTCAATCAAGTTGCCGCGAGCGCAAAGAGAGTTGGAAAAGGAATTGTTTGACAGCTGGATATTGGGAGGAGCGATTAAAGCGATTGAAGCGATTGAAGCATTCTCGACGCTAGTGGCAAGAGATTTAGAGCTTGGTTGGTTCGCAAGATTCGAAAACGAGCGTTTTTTGGCAACAGAAAGCATTGTTGGAGATTAATAAGAGCAATAGTAATAGATGGATTAGAAATGAAAAAAGCAATTGGAACGACTGATGATGGAAAGTTGGAGGATTTGCGGACAATATATAGAATCCAGACATTATTACTTGTAAACGGTTGTGAAGGGGAATTGGCAAACACGGTGTAAGTATTGCTACTACTATTGTTACTACTATTGTTAATACTCTGTGAACCGATTCCCAGCCACAACCAAGATCAATAGTCCAGCACGCCGCCCATCCCGCCGCGGTCGTCGTAGTACGAGCCGCTGCCGCCGTAGTACATTGGGGGCTGCGACTCTTGACGGCCAGGAAGAGGCCCGTTTCCACCTTCGTACCGCGAGCTCCGTCCGCTGCCGTCCCGCAACGGCACCACCTCCTTGCGTCTGCGATCCTCGCGCGCCCGGTCCCGCTCGCGCTCGCTCATCTTCTCTTGCAGCCGGCGAATGTACTTGCCAAACGCCTCTTTGCGCAGCTCTTCGGTTTCCAGGCGCAGATACTCGTCCAGCTGCGAGACCCGCGGCTTGACGTCGTCCCAAACAGCGTCCACGCCAACCGGCGGATCGAGTTCGCGGATGGCCATGCGCAACGCGTCCTGAGCCCGTCTCACCCGGCGCTCGTCCGCGTACCTGTCTTCTTCCTTACGCTTCTGCTCGGCAACCTTGATGTCCTCGAAAATCGTCTTTAGGTTGTCTTCAGACACATGCTCCACGCTCTGGTTGCGGTTGGTCAGCACAAACGTTTCAAACTCTTGATACGGCGTCGAGTCGTTGACACTGAACTTTTTGGCCGTGATCAAGTCAATCACCTGTTCGCGCTGCAGCTTCAGTTTGCGTCCCTCTTCTTCAACAATGTCCCAAAAAAGGTCTAACGGCGACGAGCCCGGTTGCCCACACATGTTGACGTACCGCTCGTCGGCAACAAACAACGGCCGCACCTCTTTCCACTTGGTGCCGGCCTTGATTTTTCCTTCTTGGTGCAGCTCTTGCAGCAAACCAACAAAGGCTTCGCGCGCATGGCGCTCTTTGCGGCGCTGCAGCTGCTTGATCTTTTGACGCTCTGCATTCAGCTCGTGATCCTTTTTGCGAATGTAGTTGGAGTACGCGGCCAAAATGTCTTCGCGCGGCATTGAGTTCAAAAGGGCGTCGTCTGCAAACTTGGACGACGACTTGATCAGCTGTAACGCTTCGAGCCAGCGCGAGTTGGCGGAAATGTCGAGCGTGTTGAACAAGGTGCCTAGTCTTTCGATGGCGGTCTCGCGTTCGCGGGCCTGCTTGGATTCGTATGCCTGGCGCAGTTTCTTGACGTAGACGTGGAACGCGTAGTGGCCAAGTTTGGGGTCCTCGACGGCGCCAAAGACAGAGTCCTTGGTGGCCAGCTGGCCCTTGACAGTTCGCCAGCGGGTATAGTACTTGATTTCTGGGTATTTGGCCAACGCCATGGTCATTTCCTTGAGCTGGTCCTCACGGGCATGTCTACGCTGTTCCTGGCGCTCGTGCTTTGTTTCGACTGCGTACTCGTCAAACGCTCTTTTGCGAGCAAGCGGGTGCTTGATGGCCCAGTAGCGAGGCTCTCGAATGACCATTTTCATGACGGTGGCCCAAGAATAGGTATCGTCGATGTTGAACTCACGAAGCATCTTTTTAAAGGCGGAAACGGACTCATTTTCAGAATAGTCTTGGATTTTTCCAGGCGCGATTTGGCTATGAGAAGAATATTTAAAGTAGTCCTTGTTGGTGTAGTTGATGTTTTCTGAAGAAATGATGTGAGTTTTTTGATTATCAATATCAATATCATTATTATCATCATTATCATCATTATCAGCAATATTACTCTTTTCCTTTAAAATAAAGTCAATTTCTTGAGGAGTGTCCCAAACACTTTCACCAGTTTCCTCGTTATTCCAATACTTGGCTCCACCCTCAGCAGTGTACTCTTTCCATTTAGACTTGGCCAGTGCCTTTTCCAGAGGCGTCAGCAGCTCGTCGGGCTTGTCCCATTTAGACTCCTGCGTGATGCTGTTGTAGTAGTATGTGCGACCGTCTTCGCCGGTGTGAGCTTGCCAAACAGACATTTTTGTGGTGGTGAAGAAAAAAAAATTTAAAGAATTTGAAAAATTGAAGGAAAAAAAAAAAAAAAAAAAAAAAAAAAAAAAAAAATCATATATATATAAATCACATGACTACAAATCTAAATCTTAGGTCGTGATTTTCAAAACCACCTTTCCACGGTGTTTGGGACTTGCTTGACGATCGACGGCCTTTTTCCAATCGCTCCATTCGTAGGTGGAATCGATGGTGACGCTGACGGTGCGTTCGAGCATCAGGTCGTACGCCTTGTTGAGCCAATCGCCAGGAAGGATGTTTTCCACAATGTAGTTGACGCCAAGTAGGCCGGTAGCACTCATCATTTTGCGACCAAGCATTGCGGGATTGTAGAAAAGCCCGTTGGCCGCGTCGCCGGTCTTTTTGGGGGTAGTTTTTTGGTCGCCGACAATGGTGACATAGGCCGAGCCCTTGGAGGTGGGCTCGAGCAGCTGGTAGGCCTTGTAGATGACGTCGGTGCCGCCGGCACAGTCGAAGATGAGCTGGAAGCGTTTGGCGTTTTCCGGGCCCGAGACCTGGCTGGTGTTTTCGGTGGACGCAAAGCTGCTGCTCTGGACGTTTTTCTGGCCCAGGACGTACATGAGCGAGTCGCCAATGTTGGCGGCGCCCCTGTAGTCGACGGTGACGTCTGCGCCGAGGTCTTTGCAGAACTGGGAGCTTGCCTGGGAGCAGGTGACGACGACCTTGTCGACATTGTAGAGGTTTTTGGCCAGCTGGATGGCAAACTGGCCCACGGCGGTGGCACCACCGAGAATGCAGACCCAGGACGAGGAATCGAGTTTGGCGTGGGCCATGGAGTTGATGGCGGTTCCCAGCGTCAGAGGAAAGGCGGCGGCCTCTTCGTCCGACAAATTGGGCGGGACCTTGACGATGCGGTCGACAGAGGGATCGATGGTGACGTAGGTGGACACGGTGCCCTGGCCGTTGAGGTGAATAAACATTCCGCAGACCTTATCGCCAACCTTCCAGGATTCCTTGTGGTCCTTACCGACCTCCTCGATGACGCCGCAAAAGTCGCGGCCAATGCCCTTGTTGCCGGCGGCCGCGATGGAGATGGGGGTGTTCATGAGCTGGATGTCGATGGGATTGAGGGCGGCCGCGGAGATCTTGATAAGCAGCATGTTTTGCTTGACGGGCAGGCCTTCGTCGCGGTAGGTGAAGTTGGGGGTGGTGCCTTTGCCGATGTAGGTCAGGGACTTGATGGAGATGGTTTCATCGTAGAGAGGCGGGATGAACAGGATTGTTTCAAGGAGGCCCATTTTTATTTTTATTTTTTAAAATCTGTTAATGGTAGGAATAAAGAAAGGGAATAAAGGGAAGAAAAAAAGAAGCGTGAGGGATAAAGAAATTAACTAAATCAGTTTGGTTACAGGGAATGTGACATTCACGTGACTTGAGACAAAGGGCTTTTTGTTTTGGGGGATTAAATAAAAGTACAGAAAAAAGCAAAGGATCTAAATGTTGACGGGAATGGACTGGGAGTAAGAATGTGAGTACGGATTGGACAGGGACTTGACCGTCGACGAAGTATGCCACAGCCTGTTCAACAGCGCCGAGTTTGGTTTATTGTTGTGGTGGACCGGCGAATGCGGTGGAGTCTGGTATCGGTGGCCGTAGTCGGACCTGATCTGCTCGAGGAACGGCGCAAAATGGATCAACAGGTCGTTTTCGGTGATTCTTAAATCCCAATCAAGCAAATATAATAACTGTTTTTCCATCAGATTGACCTCCTCGACCGAAAACAGGTCCATCGAGAACCGCGCCCAGTGCTTGTTCTTGGGCGACGAGTCGTTGAGGTTCTTGGCGGCCATGATCAGGCACGCCAGAAAGATCCGGTGCCGGGTGCACGCCATGCCTCTGGCCCGCGGAGGCAGCCGGGCCCGCAGCCGCGATAGGTAGACGAGCGTGCTCATCAGCGTGGCGGTCTGCACGTTGGACTTGCGGACCAGGTGCGATATGAACTGCGAGAGCGACGGCAGGCTTGATGGCGGCGGTTGTAAATGCGAGTGTTTGGGCGACGACGGCGGCGACGGATAGGCTGCGGTGCTGGCGGCCAGGTCGCAGCGGATCACCGACGACGTCGTGGCGGCCAAGTACGCGATCATGGCCGGGGTCACGGGCGAGGCTACAAAGCGGTCCAGCGCGGCTTGACGAGACATTTTGGTTTGGTTTGTTGATTGAACGAGTTGGAGACGGAAAGGCCGGGGCTTTTATATTCCAGCAAACGTCTCATAGCTGCGGGCTATAGAGCCTGCGCTAGCCAGGAGGTTGTGCTTGACCAAAAGAGGCGATTTGTGCTTTTATTTAGGCTTGTTTTGATGCGCACTGACAGGTGAGTAATTGATTAATAGTAGGTCACGTTTTTATTTAAATTTATTTATATTCAACTGTTTTATTTATATTTGTTCAATTTTTATTTATTCAACTATACAAAAACTAAGCATCCACACAACACACACACAAAGTAAATAAACGCATCAGAAATTTGGGTATATGTAGGCAACACGGTGTGACTGGGAGGTTAACGATTTCCCATGTCTTCAGACTGGTGCACAGCAAAATTCACATCATAACATTTATTCACATTTGTGTCTGCATTTTGTAAACGCACTTTACAAGAAAAAACACGATGCCACACTTGTGCTTGTTTAAAGAAACAAGGGTGGATAAAGAAGAGAAAGTCTGATTTGGGTCAAAAAAAAAACATTTATATACAAAAAGCGGGTGGCTAATGGGTGACAGCAGCAAGACTAGGGTTTTGCGTAAAAAGGGGTTACCCTGCGTGTCATGTGATCATTCTTGAATCTTGTTGCACACACACACACACACACGAAACCCAAAGCTAATCGATATTCAAAACGGATCCCTCGCTTCTTTTATTATTTTTATTTTTTTAATTTTGGTTGAAAAAAACAATGCAAAACCCACCCAAAAGTCTAAATCGACAAATCGGTCGAAAATAATTATTTCAATCAATCGCGGTT
>JAJLVH010000090.1:0-18141 GCA_030570155.1 Magnusiomyces magnusii
TGAAGTTTGTTGATATTGTCCAAACACTGATGATCCAAGCTCACTAAAACTGGTTGAAAAGGTATTATTGGTTCCATTGTTATCAGCACTTGATTGAAAAGGT
The DNA here is from genome assembly GCA_030570155.1 of Magnusiomyces magnusii. Classification (NCBI taxonomy): domain Eukaryota; kingdom Fungi; phylum Ascomycota; class Dipodascomycetes; order Dipodascales; family Dipodascaceae; genus Magnusiomyces; species Magnusiomyces magnusii. The sequence goes on from JAJLVH010000090.1 coordinate 104, forward strand.
TGTGCATTACTAAATGAACTATTTGTACCGTTGGTATAGTTAGCAACACCATCTGCTACATTATAGGTATTAACATGTTGAGTAGTCGACAACAAGGAAGCTTCCAAAGGTTCAGCAGATTGGTTCAACAATGAAGAAATAGAATTGGTATTAAAAGCTGAAATAACCGGTTGTGTACCATTTTGGAAACCGTCATTGATTCTCTCATTTTTGTCATTGATATTGACATTGCCGTTGTCATTTCCATCCGACGACGTCAATAATGATGTGGCAGATGCCGATTCCATCAACCTATTTGCAACAGAAACAGCATTTGCAGATGAATTGACATTAAAGGATCCAGTTTGACTAGAACTCAAATTTTCATCGTTATCCTTTCTTTCATCTTTATTATTATCACCATTATTTCCATAAGATTGTCTTGCCAACAAACATTTTCCAATCTTGAGTCTATCAACGGGATCAAGCTGTGTACCAATAGATTGTGCAAAAACTGGGTTTTGAATAATTTGTGCAAGACTTCTCAAGAGTTCTGTAATTGGTGAAGAAATCAAAACAATGTCATGAGCATCCAAACTTTGGTTGTTATTAGTTTTATTATTAGGTTTATTGTTGGAACCATTTTTATTTGAAGATTCTTGTTCTTTATTCATAATAAATGAACTCGCAAAAGTATACAAATCATCAGAAAAGCTTGATTTCGACTTTCGTGCATCTTCAGCTGCAATAGATGATTGCATGTTTTGTTTGTCAACTTCTTCATGTTCTGAAATGACGAATTCTATGCATCCAACAAATTGATCAATCGAAGTAAATGGTGAAGGTGATGATAAAAACTCCACTTTTTTATCCAAAATACTCGAAATTGCTGAAAAAAATAAAGGGCCCAGCGTCAATTCTGCTCCCAAACATGAAAAGTATAAATTCAACATACCACCAAAATCTCCATACTCATCTTCTTCATCAGTCATTGCATTACGTCTCACTTCCATTTCTTCATCCAAACTTTCTGCCGTGATTGTATGATCATTAGCATTTCCAATTACACTAATTTCATCATAATTTGACAAAACGCGACGTCGGTTGAGAAATGGGTACAAAACTTCAGTATATATTTGTCCACACAGTATTGGCAGTTCCGAAGCAAAAGAACTGAAATAGTGTACAATCCGTGGATCAACCTTTAGATTTTTGACACTTTGGAAAATCGCGACTGTTAAAGGAAATGGTCTGTATAACAACACCTTGGAAAACATTTGAAGGAAAATGAAATGGTTTCGAAACCATCGTTTTGTTTTTTGTGTTAAATTGTTGTTGGGAAATGGTTGCTGGAATGATGAAAATTTGGCTGCGCTGTTAACAAGACCAGAATTAGAATTGACTCCTTGGCCAGATTCAGGCCCGTTTGCAAAATCGAGATGCATTGATAAATCTGAATGATTGTTCAAATTGGTGGTATCTTCATTTTTTGGCGGGTTCATTGTATCATGAAGTGTGGCTTCAATTTTTTTAAGAGCACCTATTGGATCTTTTACAATATAAGAAGAAGCCGCATATTCAATAGCATTGCGTAAGACATCATGAAGATGTACTCGTTTTTCCAATGCCTTTACATTTTTGAAACCAATAGATTCGTATGCAAGATAATTGATTTCAACAGAATTTGCAAACTGTGTAGCTGAACGAAGAACATGGTTTGCTTTAAGGGTATTCACAAGTCGCACCCATAAAATTGCAGAAATGAAGATTCGATGCGCATCGTTCAAATCCATATCTTTAGGGTATTTGGCACGAAGAGCTTCAATTTCTGCAATATTTGAAGTGCCAGTGGATGGTGATGGAATACGGTTGATGCCTTTACCACCTTTACGTTCGATTTCGTTTAAAATTCCGCCTAATTGTATCAAATTGAGCTTATCACAAATTTGGACACTCAGTAAAGCAAATGCTAAAGCAATACGGTCGTCTAAAGCAATAGACTCGTACATGGAAGCCAAAGTGCAAAACCTTGCAAACGATAAACAAGGGGGATAATCAATCAAAGCACTCATACCTTGACGAGTTGAATAAGAGCTAGAATCTTTTGTCAATAACTCGATTGCACGATTATAATAACAAAAAGACCAATCATGAGGACGAATGCCAACAAAGACGTTACGTTGAGAACATTCTTGTGCACCAAGAGCAACCAACATGTAAATAACGGCAATTTGGGCTCTTTCTTCAAATTTAGCATCAGGTTGAGGTTGTGGGATTCCAAATTCTAAACTTCTCCAAACCTTTTTGGCTTGACGGTAAAGCAATTGTGGATCAAGGTTAGGATATAGAGAATGGTATGCCAGAAAATAGCAACCAAGACATTGCAACATCTGTTCTTCAGTAAGTTTCATTTCTGGTGGAATTAGCAGAGGCACGAAACGATAGGATGCAAAGTAGTCAGTAGTCAAAGTTGAATTGCTGTTCTTTGTGGAGGAATCAAAAGACGTAATAGAATCATCTTGTTTGGTATCTTCATATAGGCTCAGAATCAAAGTACCGAATTCGCTACAAGGGTTAAATTTTTCGATAGATTTGATGTACTCATCGGATTGGGTAATAAGGCTTGAAAGGTTTGTGGCTACAGGATGATTGGGCATTTTGTCAATCAAGATTTGAACGACGGGGCGGATAAAAGAATAAGCCCTTAAAGCAATAGGGCTTGTGCTGGCGTAAACCAACGTTTTTGTGGGAGGTGAAAGATTAGTCGTGTCGGAGGTTGCGTCGGAACAACTTGGCCCCGAAACCCGAAGCACGGGACTTTGAGAAGAGCTGCTGGACTGCATTGAAGGAGGAGCAAGCGGCATCTGCACAGGAGAATGATGAACGGTACCGATATGTCCTGCAGTCACGGGTTGAGCAGCAAATGAATCAGGCGTGAGAGTTGATTCGATAGAATGGTTGTGCGGTATTAACTGTGGTGAGTACAAAGAACTGGCATGTTTTGGTTGATCTGAAGAAAAAGGATAAGAACTAGAAGCCAGGATTGGTTCAGTAAAGATGATTGGATTGGTGATTGGGATATGGGTATGAATGTTTGAAGAGTTGTTTGAGTTGTTTGAGTTGTTTGAGTTGTCTGGATTGAAAGATGGTGATGAAGATTGAATGACCGAAAAACTACCGAATTGAAACCCATCAGGAGGTTGTGAAGAAGAAGAAGATGGTAGTTGTAATTGAGTATCAGGATTGGTTGAAGAATTGTTGTTTCGTTTTCTTTTCGGACGGCCAGTAGGATTATTGACGATTTTAATGGGATAGCCTACTTGAGCTCGATAATGTTTACGGTATTCACATTTTTTTTTAAATTTGATGCAATTCTCACAAACTTCACCGCCAGAGCACTATAAAAATATGAATGAATGTTAATTATTATGATAATTCAACAAATAAAAAACATACTTTAATTTTACGACGACGACATTCTTCACAAGCTCTTGAAGTTCTAGGAGGCCTTGAAGATTGTGATTTCATGACGAATGTGTATTTTGAATTCGATTCCAATTGAATCTGTGTTTCTATTAAAGATTCAATTCGATTTCAATTTGGACGTTTTTGATGGTTTGTTTCTGTCAAAATTTAATTTTAAACCGCGGAAAAGAAAAAAACATAAAAATAAGAATAAAAATAAAAAATTGAATAAAAGAAAAGAAATCACGTGGCTTCGCAACTCATGATCTAAATCGAGATTTAAAGTTTACAAATTAAATTAATTCAAGGGATTAATAAAATTAATAAATAGTAATACAAAATGAATAAATTACACTTTGATCTCTGGCTTAAACCCATCTATCGAATGATCGTCTGTCAATTCAAAAACAACTTTGGCTTTCTTCAATGGTTCAACATGTTTGGTTGATGTAGCCGTCAATAGTGCTGGAGTTAAAGGTTTTAACGACGTTAAAGAAGTCAACGAACTCTTTTTAATAGAAGTCATTGTTAATGGAGACAATGAAACGCCAGAAGTGTTTCCATCTTGGCTGTTTCCAGTCAAACGTCTCAAACTCAAATTTGATTTCAGTCTCGGCAATAAATCTGATTGTTTCTTTTTAGGTTTTTCAGTGACGTCATTTGTGCTCTTGTTATCACCTGTTTGGGTGATATCCTTTGTAATATCAACCGATGTTGATGATGTTGATGATGATGATGATGATGATGATTCAAACCTTGAACTATCCAAAAACTTGTGGTTTAAACACTCTTCAGCCGTCATTCGTTTATCGATGTCAATTTGTAAACATCTAGAAATGAAATCTTTAGCGCATTCCGACACCTCTTGCCAATATTCCTCAGGCTCAAAATCGTAATCACAAGCCATAATAGCCTTCATTTCTTCTGCAGATGTGTCACGATCAAAAGGGGTATATCCTCCAAGTAGAAAATAAGTGATTACTCCAATGGCCCAAATATCAACAGGTTTTCCATGACCCGACTTGCGGAAAATTTCGGGAGCCATATAGGAAGGAGTTCCGCAGGTGGTAGTAAGCATCCGGAACTGTTCGTCGTCAATGATTCGAGCAAGGCCAAAGTCGGCAATAACCAGGTCCGAGTTTTTGTCCATGGTACGAAACAATAGATTTTCAGGTTTTAGGTCTCGATGAACAACCCCATGTTTGTGGAGATATGCTACTCCACTAACAACTGAATGAATGATATTGGCAGCATCGGATTCGTAAAATGAACCTTGGTTGTAAATACGATCAAATAACTCATCGCCATGTGCCATATCCGTGATTAAATATAAATGGTTGGGAGTTTCGAAATAATCAACTAAGGTAAGAAGATTTTTATGGCCTTGAGAGATCCGTTGTAGAACCCTAATTTCATTTTCAACCATATGCTCACGACCTTTCATGAGACGTTTACTGATGATTTTAGCAGCATATGTTCTTTAATTTAGTTAATATTTAGTTGATTTGATTAATAAATAATAATAACAATTAATAAACATACTCTCCAGTTTCAATATGAGTGGCTTCTCGAACAACAGAATACGTTCCTTTCCCCAGCTCTTTACCTAATTTGTACTGACAGAGAGCTGGGGGAGGTGCCGATAACAGTGGCATTTTCTGATAAGCTGTGATCTGGGGAAATGAGTCAAGCATTTTTGTTTTTTAATGAATGAATAACTGAAAATGATGATGATAATAATAATATACTAAATAAATAACTGATGAAAAAAAGAATAGAAAAGAAATCTACGACTTTTTCTTCATTTTTATACAAAAAGAAAAACCCTTTTTTTTTTTTTCAGTTTCATATTTTTTGTTTTTCCGGCCGTTGAAAAATTATTTTTTTTACGTTTTTGAAAAAGCTCGTGATTATGACTGGTATTAACTAAATCAGTTTGGTTAAGGAAATGATGCTGTCACGTTTAAATCACGATTGTGATTACGCTATATTCACATTTTAATCACGTCTAAATCACACCTTTCTCACTTATCATCCACCAAATAACAATCAATCCACGTTCGAACCATGGCGTCACCGCTTTTTTTTTTCCGCTTTTCTCCATCACCACCAATAACCACGTCTTTCAAGTTTTGTTTCTTCCTTAGATCCAACTTCTTATTCTCATTCACCTTCTTTTTCTATTGATCACCTTTTCTTTTAATGCCGACGCTGATCCATCATGGAAAACTCTCCTCCAACCCCTTCAGATGGTTCTTCAGATCATCAAAACCAAATCAACAATGACTCTTTTCAACCTCCTTATCCGCTATTCATCAATGGTCCCCCTCCTCTAACTTTTGCCTTGCCTCCTGCTGATTATCAAGGCCCTTCTTTGAATGCCAGCCAATCAAATCTCTCTTCCAATGCCACAATCAATACCCCTTCTACCACTACCGCTACTACTACTACTACTACAGCTGATACCTCGTCCAATGATCCACCTCTTTCAAGAAAAAGATCAAACTCTGTTGATTCTTCAGATCCTCAAAACCCTCCAAAAAGACGTGCAATTCTTTCTCCGTCAATACAAAACCGCATTTCTCAAGTCCAATCTCTGTTGAATGCTCCTTCAAGCAGTGCTGCTTCTTCGTCTTCTCATAATGTAGTGGATTCGTCCTCATCCCATCAACCTCTCAACTCTATGCATAATCAAAATATCCCTAATCCAGATTCCTCTTCTATTGCCTCATCTACACCTTCTGCTCCTCTTCATTCAATCGTTGGTGATTCTTCTAATCGAACTTCTCCTGTCGCTAGAATCCTGAGTCGTTCCGATAATTTGGCTTCTCGTTCAAGATTTTTTCCTATAGATCAGTCGGGTAACCCTTACATCCTTCCGTTTCCTTCTAACCTCGGTCGTCCCCCACCAGGTAATTTAAACAATACTCCCCCAACAAGTAATTTACCTCTGGGACCTGATCGACCCGTTTCTCTATTTGCACCACCTACCCAAAATATCAATACCAACACTACCAGTGCTAATAGCACCAACAGTACCAACAGTCCAATTGCTACTGCTCTTAATGGTGCTACATCTTTGGCAGCAAGACGTAATCCAAATGCTTCAGCTGTTGAAAGCCAGGCTTCGGTTTTGGCTCAGTTGCTGGCTATTGCTGCTACTGCTACTGCTTTTTCTTTAATGTCTGATGATCAGAATAATCAAAGAGATTCTGTTGGCAGAAATATGGCAGAAGGTCTTGTTAATTTTAATTCTCCTAGTGCTTTCAATATGGGTAATTTTGGTAATGACAATACTGCAAATAATGACAGCACTGAAAATGCTACTAGCACAACTAATACTACTGACAGTAACAGTAGTGATAGTAATAGCAATGATAATAATAGTAACGAAACCTCACAAACAAGTGAATCTCAAAGTACTAATCCTCTTCATCGTCGTAGTACTACTCTTCAAGCATTTATTCACGAATTGCGAAGCGGTTTACTTACATCACAGTTGTCAAATTCTCTACAAAATGCAGCGGCTTCTGGATCAGCTGGCGAAAATGGTACTCCTAGACCAATGAATTACATGCGTGTTTTTCAATTATCGTCCAACAATCCTAGAGTAGAAAATGGCGTAAATATGGTGCCTGTGTTGATTGTTGGTGTACGATCAGCTAATCCAGATGGCGAAGCTGGTATTCCAGAAACAGGAAATGGAGATGCAGAAGCTACTACACAAGCTACTACACAAGCTACTACACAAGCTACTACACAAGCTAGTCAGAATATGGATAATTCAACATCTGAATCTAACGATACCAGTTCTACAAATACCGATAGTCCATCCACAAATACATCAGGTAATCCAGATCAACCTCGTCAGACTTGGGTAGTTTATGTATTTGGCGGCACATACCCCGAAAACCATCCCATTTTACAACGACCTTCGATTTTGTCTGACAACCCTACATATGAAGATTTGCTGGATTTGGAAGCGATGATGGGACAAGTGAGACGTCCAGTTGCGACGACTGAGGAAGTTAGTTGTAGTGGTGGGTTGTTTTTTGTTGGAAAACCTGATGAAATTCGAGAAGATGATTATGAAGATGATGAGGATGACGACGATGAAGACGATGAAGAGGATGAAGCTGAAGCTGAAAATGAAAATGAAAAGGAAAAGGTAAAGGAAGATTTAAAATCTACAAACGAAGGATTGGAAACTAGTGATGAAGCGAAGAAAGCTGATGAAGAAAATAAGATTGAACCTACAACTACAAAAACCGCTACTGATACAAAAAGTGCCCGATCCATTATAGATACCATGCGACATGCTGCCAACACAATTGAAGGCACCAGATGTATAATCTGTTTGGCAGACTATGAGTATGGCGAAGAATGCAGGCTACTACGCAAGTGTATGCATATCTTTCATAAGCCTTGTATTGACAAGTGGCTGACGACTGGTCGCAACAGCTGTCCAACATGTCGATCAGAAGGTGTAGAGCAGTTGGAAAAAGGTAAGTCAGAGGCGGTGAAGAAGGGAAGCAAGTTGAGGAAAGGGAGTAAAGGTCGAAAGAAGAGTAAACGAGGAAAGTTGGGAAATAAAAGTAAATTGGGAAGATTGAGTAAAGACGCAAGAGTTGATAAAGAAAGAAGAAAGAGTAAAAAGGAAGATAAGAAGAAGGAAGCCGAAAGTTCGGGTCAAGTTTCGTCGTCTGTGTAGGTAAATGTTTGTGTAGCTTTTTACATTTATGTTGATGAAAGTGAATTAATAAATTAAAATAAAATAAAAATACGAAACGGTTTACAAATGGACGTAATAAAAAATTATTAAAATTATCATTTATTATTATCAACATTAAAACACTCTTTATAAACTATCATCATCACACTTTCATTATAGAAAAAAAATAAACACCATTACATCCTTTATTTTTGTTTTTTTTTAGTTTCATTACATGTGAATTTTATATAAACCCATCAATTGGAGTACTATTTTTTTTCTAAGTCGCAGTTTTAACTCCCAATGGTCCATACTCTGGTCCCTTTGGCTGAATAATTCCAGGAAATATTGACGACGCAAATTCCATGGCATCAAATCCAATATAATCATAAGCCACAATAGGGCCTCCAATAATGACAATGTACATTACCAAAATAAAGACAAACAAAAGCAAATATTTAACAACATTGCGAGTTCTTGTAATTCGTTGATGTGCAGAAAACAATGGTCGTCGAATTTGTTGACTAGGTAAAAGCCAGAATAACATCAATGTATGCCATCTGTCAACATAGGGAATCATTACAATGGGTATTTGACAAAATAAAATAAAATGTCCAACTGTAAAGTCCATTGCAAAATATGAACACTCCATCAACTTGCAAAAGAATTCACGAGTTGGTTGGGTAATAACATGCCATCCCAAATCAGCACGAACCCATTTGCCAGACCACCACACTTGATTGGGCTTGTCATGCTTAAATTCTCGAGACAAAAATAAAGCAGTCAAAGTATTGAAAATAAAAATTTGAATTTGCATTGCAGCAATAAATCCAATCAAAGCTCGAGAAAAGTCCCAGCTTTCAGCAAAAAGCATAATATCAAATGCCAAACAATGTGTAATTACGCCAAATGCATGAACAAAAGTGGCAGCCCGTGCTGGCGACTTTTTACTAAAAATTGAAAACACAGGTCCAAGACAACAAGACAAAAAGAATTGTAAAAGCAAAATTACTGCATTTGCTGCAATGGGAAATCCAGCAACAATACCAAGTCGAAGACTAGCATTTGTAGTCCTAACACCACGGATATCATTTTGAGAATTGGAAAACAAATAGGGAATAGCTGTAAAAAGTACACCAAGAAGTGGTCCAAAAACTCGAGACATCAAAATATTGGCAAACCTCGGCTTTTTTACATCCTTTGCATCTTTTTCAGATTCATCACCAGTTGTGATACTCCATTTGAAACCAGTAATACTAGTTCTCAACTTTCGAGTATATCCAATCCAAGAAGAACTATGCCATTTGGTATTACCTCTGCATAACCAACGAATATACTCCTTGTAATCCAAAAAGAATTCATAAAATGAAAACTGGTGTGGATTATACACAAAAGGTGCAAACGTAAGAGCAAAAGAGGTGATCCAAAACCACAACAGACAAACTCGCCACATCGTAGCACTTGTAAACGTCAAAACCAAAATAGAAAATGCACCAAAGTAAATACATGGTTGAGCAAATCGCATATACAACAACGAAAATGAAATTCTTGATGTTGCAAAACCTCGACCTGTAGAAATATACTTGGCACCACCAACAGCCAAATCATGAACAAGTGATTGAGAATAAATTTGGCAAACAAAAACTTCAAAAAGTGGTGATAATGACGCAAAGTGTCGACCCAATCTTGTAACTGATCTCCAAAGACCACGTTCTGTCATTTCTTGAACAAACAATGGGAAAAAGGAAATAAAAAACACAACAAAAATAGACAATACACAACGTTCCAGCCATTCGATGACAGGAATCAAATTGTTGCAACCAAGAGGTCGGTGGAAATCAGTAATTGGAGCATGTCGATCGTATTCACAAATTGTAGAATCACGCACCAACACAGACATATTAATACAAACATACAAAAACATATTCAGCGAAACGCTAATAAACATGTTATTGATATGAAAACCAGGATGTGCATAATAAAACGAAAGAAATCGATCCAAAGTCAAATGAGTGCCCAAATAAAAGTATTCTCGAGACAGCATCTGCTCACCCATACCTGCACCAATCTTTGTTGTAAAGTTCAAAATAGATCCAAAACCCAAATCACGACCTTTTCCACATTGCATATATTCACAGTGTTTAATTTGACCACCTCTCATAACTGCATTCATACCAGCGTAAATGTCTTCATTCAAATGTAAACCTTTTTGGGCCTTAGATACACCTCCTCTGGTAGTCATAAAAATTCCATTCAAAAAATCAGGATGGCCATAATGAAGTTTACCACTAATCTTTGCCAAAGTTCTAGCAAATAACGTACCAAAGGTTTGTTCTTTACCAGCAGCAATATCACCCAAAACACCAATGTTTTCAGAAAAAATGTATTCTCTAGCTCCAATAATGGCAACTGGTGCACGATTCTTGTTAGAAGATCGAATTCCAGACTCTTTAGACGAAGAAGTAGATGTTGCATATGGAAACTTAGGTGGTTTCATTTCCTCAAACTCAGCCAAAACACTTCGAATCTTGATACATTCTTCCAAATAATGATCCTGGTTAGCATCAACCAACTGAATATATTCGCCTCGGTAAAAGATAATGGCATGGTTTTGGTTATCACTTTTACCATCACCAATAATTGGATTTCCAGAAAGTCGAATTTTATAACGAGGTTTACGAGTGCCATCTTGCAAAACTTGACAGCTACCATCAATCAACGCTGAATAAAACACAGGCTCTTCTCCAGGTATTGGAGAAGGCTCTTCAATTAAATATGCAATCTTCATATCAGGATAAGCATGCAACAACAGTTCCTTTGCGTGGTTCTCCTCTTCACTAAACTTGGCAAGTCGTTGAATTGCAGCAATTAAATGAAACTTGCGTCGCGATTGCAAATCCAATTCAAACTCGATACTTTTTTCTTCTGGCTTTTGTGCAACATCACTAAATTGTTCCACACTATACAGTAACCGAATTGCGCGAGAATAATTCATAAAACCAGAAATTGTGCGATACAAAGTTTGAGTACGAAGAGAAGCCCAAATACGAGTACGAAGAGTAAACTCAGGTGTACACTGTTTAAAACCAACACAGTAAAATGGAACATCATTAAACTTTGTAGTAGCACTATCTTCGTCACTGACACTAGTATCAGATCCATCTTCAGGTTCCTTCAAAGATTTGTTTGCTCGAATTCCTCCAATATTAGTATCCATCTGTCGTCTATTTCTAGCAATGCTTTTGCTGTCTCGAACAAAATTCTCCCACTCAGACGAATGAAGTTGCTTCAGGTATTCAAGTTGGGTAACTTTGGTAAAATGATTTTCTTCACGAATTATTTCACGAAGTGAAAGCATAATTTTTTCACCATAATGAGGAATCAATACTGTAAATGTAGGCATAGCATCGATAGGACAAGGCTTGCAAATAGGTGTGCACAACGATTGAGCAAAAAACGAAATTCTTCGTTCAGCTTCAGTGTGTGGTTGGAAGTAAGGAGTGCGAGACGAGCTATCTTCTTGTGATACAAAGTATCTTGGCTCAAATAAAGCCCGCTCACCAGTAGTTGGAGAAATTTCATGACGAAATAGCAACGAATGAACAGCTTCAGTTGGTAGCAAATGCTCGGCATACATTCCCGCAATAATAGAATTCCAAATTTGAGAAACATAATGTTTTGGTTTAAACTTCACTGCACCTCGATCATGGGTATAAAGAATCTTTTCGTAAATTCGTTTAGGAAGGCGAGAATAAATGTTCTTCCAAGGTGTCCAAATAGAACATCCCAGATAAAAAGACCGAAATACCGAAAAAAGTGTATTAAAGATAATGTACCACAGATATGTGTCCAAAAAAAACAAAATCAAATCAGTGACGTACATCAAAAACAACAAAACATAGTTTTGTCGTTGGCAAAGCCAGGTACCAAGATAATAATCGCCCACACATGTTTGCAAATCTACAACCGACAATTCTCGGATAGGATCACGAAGCGACAAAGTTAAGAAAAAGTAGGATTCTGTAAACTTTGCGACAAAAACACCAATCCATAATCCAACAGAGATAAGACGGTCATTCTTCATTAAAGAATGGTAACAGGTAGCAAAAAAGCGTGTAGCTAGATATCGTCTTTCTCCACTACCATACCTATAATCTCCAAACAAAAACGACAATGGCTGAAATGAAAAAAATAAAGTAGAAATAATAGCCATTGTCATTTGAATGGCTGCAAAAACCGATCCAAGCTGATCATTATTTTCCTTCGACGTAAAAATCAAATTGTAAGCTGTAGGTGCAGAAAGAATTATCACGCAAACTATCAAAAAAGCCATTCTAGGCAAAATGGGTAACGATCCAGGATATTTTCGCGGAACAAATTTCGATTCGCCCAAAAGAGCTGTAATGTTAACCAAAGGACCAACCAAACCACCCAAAGCAACAATTGACCATCGAATATGGGCTGGTGGTTGGTTATTCACCATGTAATCATAACCTTCTGTGTATAAAGTAGGGGAATTGAAAGCGGTATAAAACCAAAAAATAGAAAGGTGGATAATCCAAACACGATTGAAATTAATCCCCATATGCCACCATGTTCTATTTTCAAAATAAGTCTTGTAAAATGCCTTGTTCCATTGAACATCTTTAAGCAAGTGAAACCGCTCTTCTGCGGGACTATCCATTAACTTCTCAGTGTTGGAAAGCACAAGACGTTGAATACCTTGACGAAACCAAAACAATTGATTCATATCATCATAACCAATAATCTTATGATGATCTTTTTCTTTATGAATGAATGAACCATTTTCCAAACGCTCATAAACTTGGTCTCGGCAAAACCTGTATAAAGGTGTAATAACGGTATCTAAATATAATCCTTCTGTTGCATTTTCGTGTTCACCAAAAGGTTTAGATATCCAGTAATCCCAAGCACACTTGTATATGAAACACAAACACTCAGGAATAAGTCGAACCTGGTTGGCTTCGCCCCAACACAAAAGATATAGTGCAACCTGCTGTACGCGCATATCGTCACTAAGATCAATCATTCTTGCCTTGTATCTGGCTTCAGCAGCAGACAAAGAAAAATCCAATTTATCTTGAATCGTTTCTCTTTTCATTTTCTTATTGGAACCTAACATAACTTTTTCTGGATCAATTCCTTGTTTTTCATCCATGTTTTCCATTTCACGTTGCCCAAGGATCATCATCTCGTTAATTGCTTCTTCTCTATTAATCACACGACCATTGTTGTCAATTTTGTTCCAACCCAGAGAATCAGCCATGTCCATTTGACTTGCAAGATACCATCGACGATAATTGGAATTGTTACCGCCAATATAGTCTGCGTGTAGTGTAGTCAAAGCCATACGTGTGCCCATACGAGATGCACGCGAGTCCAGTTGAGTCAAAAAATGATCAAACATGTTAAACATGTTGTCACGCTGAAAGCCAAATGCAAGTCTTAGAACCTCAAAAATTTTAGAAATGCGTTCAATTGAAACAGGTCCACGATCACCAGTAATATTGAACCACGCAGGATAACTCCATTCATTCCAATCATTTCCATATTCTGGTCGCTCTTGTGAAGACATGGCATTCGCAGAAACAAAACGAGGGGCATTGGGAGCTGATTGTGCATTTCGAGCTTCTAAATAAGGAGTTTGAAAGCCATAAGATGGAGTTTCATTAACATCAGGATTTGTATCAGTGTATCCCACAGATTCTTCATATGGAATGTCATATCCATTGCCAATTTCGGGCTGAGATGCAGAAGTTTGGTCATCATAATCAGTATCAGAAATTCCATTAGGTTCCATATCTTGGGCATATACACCATGAGCAGCACTATTAGCTTGTGCACGATCCAAAACAATATCATTGTCTTCGCCTCCATATAATTGCTGGGTCTCAGCAGTTGATTGGTTGATTAGATCGCTGTAAGAGTACCCCAAAGACTCATGATTGCCTGGTATGTGAGATTGTGGATTGTTTCTTTGATCATATGTAGTACCTGTGTTAGATTGTGAAGAATACTCTATAGAACTGTATCCACCATCTTGAGGTGATGAATCCAAATATTGGTCATGTTCATATTCTGCAGTGTTTCCTATAAGAAATAATTATTCAATTGTTAGTATTCGTTTTTGTTTTTGTTTTTTGTTTCTTTCAATTTTTTAATTGCAAACCATATTGTCCATTTTCTCCAGCAGAATAATCTTGAACAATTCTATCATTGTTATTAACATTAAAAGACTCTGCAGATCCAACAGCTCTACTAAACTGTGAAGCAAAATTTGACTCGTCTCTCTTCCTTGATTGCATTATCTCACAATCTTAATTAAAGCTAGATAAACAAAAACAAATAGACAATAGTTTTAGACAGTTAGTAATAAATCAAATGTCGTTATTCCTTTTTTAAAAAACTGTATATACCAAAAACTTGTGCACTTAGTATAGTGCTTGGCAGTAAAAAAATTAATTGTAAATGAATAGTAAAATCTATTAAAAGGTTTATAGAGCAGGGAAAACAGTGCACAGAACAAAATGATGAATAAAATAACAGCGATTAAAAGTAATAAAAGTCTTTTAAATAAAGTGCAACAGTAGCAAAGACGTGCAAACCAAAGGCTTTCATTCAAAGCTTTTTATGCAGATTTTTCACGAACATGGCCTTTTGGATGTTGTTAACGAAGGTTACAGGCAAAGAGTTGTACACAACTAGTGCATGTTGTGTTTACCGGGACGATATATCATAACTTAGTTTTAATCAAGACACGTGACTGTCACTCACGGGTTTTCGGGCTGTTCATATTTCAGCAATTAAAGGTTGCCATGTTGAGATGAAAACTTTATTCATGCTTGTTGATGTTGGTATATACTATTCAATTTGGCTGTTGGTGTTTTGTTTGTTTGTTATATTATATTCTCCTATTTTTTCAACAGTACTTGAAGATGTTGAGCAAATCTATGAGTGTTTTGTCTAATACTGCAAAATTTCACATTCAGTCTCGTCTTCTATTATTCACCAATAGAATACCTATATCGTCCATATATCGTCCATATATTGGTATAAATACATGTTCAAACATTTCTCTAAAGCAATTAGAGCGAGACCATTTGCTATTGTCTAAGCATTTTTACTCTACAACTAGTTCTAAAGATGCTTCGGTGAGTGATAGCAATGATAAAGAGAAATCACAAATTGAAAGCAATTCAAATGAAAATGAAAATTATGACAAAAAAAATAATGCTGAAATTTTAACAAATGATTCTGAAGATTCAAATCCTGATAAGTCCGAAATACCTATAAATCAAAATGTTACTACATTAAATTCAGAATCAAATAATAATGATGCAAAATCAGAATTGGATACAAATATACTAAAACCAGAAAGTTCATTTTACCAAAGCTTTGCTCTACAACAAAACCAACAAAATGAAAACATATTAGAAAACAATTGTCTTGAAAATTTGATGGCAGATACCAACCAAGTTTTAAATAGAGCTTCCGAGTTAATCAACACCAACAATAATAGCACTGGAGAAGATCGTCGGGATTCGGATGCCGTTTTGCAGTCAGATTACGATTATAAAACATATTATTTTGACACTTTCAAGATTTATACGGGATTGAGATATTCTGGTTTTACTGAAGGACAATCTGATGTGATGATGAGATCAGTACGAGATATGTTGAGTGCACGGTTGGAAGATTGTAAAGATGAAGGAGTTCCTAAGAGTGGAATGGACAATGAGACATATTTATTTGAAGCAGCATGCTCCGAACTTAAAACTGAAGTCCAAAAAATGAGAGAAATACAAGGAGCTGATATCATGAGTAATTTGGGTCGACTTCAACGTGATGCCGAAATAGCACAACAAGAATTGAACGAGTACATGACTACCTTGAAGAGCAGCATGGACTTGGATATTAATGAACACAAGAATACGACTAAAGAAGAAGAAAGCCTTGTTCATTTGGAAATTCAAGAACTTCATAATAAGATTGCAATTGAAATCATATCAGATCTCAAATCTGAAATTGAAGCTTTACGTTGGCAAACCACCCGACGTGGTCTGGCTGCTGTTATTTTTGTCGCATCGGCCGTGCTTGTGGGTGTTTCCAATACAAAGAAAGACGATGATTCTAGTTCTATTCAAGGTACTGAAAAACAAAAAAGAAATAATGATATTGAATACTCAATACCTGTGTTGTTACCTCCAGCAGAAGATGATCCGTTTGATGAAACTATTTCGGTACCTTTATTGGGAGAACTTGTTAAAGATAATGACAATAAAAAACGAAAGCAGTCTTAAGTATTGATTTCATTATGAAATTGTTTTATATTAAGAGTTTAGTTTTCAAAATACAATCCACATTAGTTTGTTTATGAGCAATAATCTTGTATCTTCAAGGTGTCATCATAACCAAAATCAGTTTCGTCAACAACTGTCAAAGTGATGAATTTTTTTTGAAAATGATGGAATTTAAGCAACTATTGAAACATTAGCTTTATTCTAATTGATGTGAGTTTGATAAATTGTCCATAATATGTTAATGATGAGAAAAAAATAGATTTTAAAAATTACAATTGTAAATTTGTATCACGTGACTAGTTTTAGATGCATCAAAAATTAGCTCCGACACGGGGAATTGAACCCCGATTTGCCCGGTGAGAGCGGACCGTGCTAGCCATTACACTATATCGGATTTAGAAAAGTGGGACTGAAGTTAGTATAAAAGCTATTTCAAAGATTTTGTCAAAAACCAGTAATTTGCGAATTTTAATTTTTTTTGGCTTTTACATGTTAAATATACTTCATTTTGTTGTTTCAATGTCCCGGATTTTTTAAATATGCTTATTTATGTATTATTAAAACGTGGTTTTTCTCAATATCAAATAATTAGAATGCTGAACAACTAAACTAATCATTTCTTAATTTTTACATCCAATTCTTTTTTCAAAAAACCATAAATTTAAAACAAAAGTAATATGATTCAAAATTTAGTTTTGTCATTGAAATCGCAAACGATTTTTACAATTGAACGATGAAAAAAATCAATAATTAGGTTGTATATTAGGATATTGATAGAGTATTGATATATTATGGATTTAATAATCCTGATGTTTTTTTTTGTTCAATAAATAATCTAGTGATCATAATTAAATTATGAAAAAATTTTAAAACTCTAGAGTTTATTCCAAGTTTATTTCAAATTGATAATTTCCAGCATGATTCAATGAAATAAAAGAAATCTATAAATCAAGCCATTCTCTGATAAAACGCATATATCGGAATGGCGCAGTAGTTGTCCTATTTGTTGTTTGGTTTGTATTTGTTGAGTATAAAAAAATCAACATGAAAATTTAAAAAAAAAAAAAAGACAATTGTAAATATCTTATTGACCAATCATAAACAAGTATCGGCATTACACCATGTCATCAACTACCCGGTGTCCCTTTTGTTTTCTTTTTATGAACAAAATTTACAGATTCATGCTCCGATTTGCTCCGATCGGTTATAGAAAAAAGATTCATGTGAACATAAAAAGCATTTTCTTCGAAACTTTATATTCATTGGAGTATAAATTTTTTGAAGGTTCAACAAAGAATTCTCGAGCATTGGACATTAAAACAAGTCATAATATATATTAAAATATAAAAAAAAACATCACAAAATCATAAATAAAATAATAATATACATAATAAAATAAAGAATCGTTACATCGTAAAAAAGAGAAAATATAAAGTAATGGGACAATTGAATAAATGGTGATTGTCATTTTCATAGACTGATCATCATGACGTCAATCAAAAATTCGAATCATTGGGCTTTCTTTTAGCCGATAGCGGAAACAATAACAGCAAAAAATAATT
>JAJLVH010000091.1:0-18115 GCA_030570155.1 Magnusiomyces magnusii
TCTTCATAAAGATACTCGTCAATCTCAGTTTTGATTCTGAATCTGAAAATAAATCCCTTTGGACACTCAACTTGCAAAAATCGAATCTTGTCAGTAGGCATAATGACACCACGTTGGGTTCCAACTATCGCTTTATAATTACCCAGTTCTGAAATCTTTTCGGCAGTCTTTAGCAAAAATGCAGTCTTGGTCTGTTCGAGAGCAAAAATGGTTTCGGGCCATTTTTGTGAAGTTTCAAATTCAATAAGACCCCATCCAACACTGTCGTCAGATTCCAAATCATAAGGCGCAGGAAGACTAATAGAAGAATCACGAAGAGAAGAAGAAATAGGGCTAACGCGAGCAATACGCATATTGACACCAGATTCAGACGACATTAAATAGTTGGCCAAAGTAAGGAATTCATCGTGCTTTATGCTAAAAAGATCCTTGCTGTTAACAGGAAGTTTGTTGCATCCCGGAATATCTGGAACATTCAACATATCCAAAAGTTTTTGGTTACAAATCTTCAAACTTGACGCAGTTTCTGAACTAAAGTATTCTCCAAGCAAGTATTCAGTAATACTAGAAACAACGAATTTATGAGGATTTCGATCCCAGTGAACCATGATCTTGACTTCGCCACCAGCAAATTGTCTAATTTCCGCTTTAGCACCCCAAAACTTGTTGAAACGTTGTTGGATGGCTTTGATGGTTTTTTCGTCATAACCAGATTGAGATGGTAAAGCAAAAGTGGTGCTGCTTTCACATTCTTGGTCATTCAAAATCAAACCAATAGTGACTGTATCACCATGCTTGACTTCGTGCATTCGTCGGCGTTCCAATCCCCAGCATGGCGTTTCTT
Source organism: Magnusiomyces magnusii (assembly GCA_030570155.1). Lineage (NCBI taxonomy): Eukaryota > Fungi > Ascomycota > Dipodascomycetes > Dipodascales > Dipodascaceae > Magnusiomyces > Magnusiomyces magnusii. Next base: position 845 of record JAJLVH010000091.1, read on the forward strand.
TGCAAACCAAGTGAGTAACGACAGCACGGTCTGTGTAACCTCTGCTCAGGATATTGAAAAGCTTTTCAGTGAAAAAACGTTTGTATGATGGACATCTGATCTTGTCTAATGGCGTATAAGAAATGTCTTCGCTTGGAATGGGAAGTTCAACAGTAAAGTAAGTGTCGTAACGAAGTTCAGGAACAAATGTTTTTTTAAGGAAAATGAAATCAAATCGATCCTTTGTATTGTCAGAAAGCATATCACAAGTGACAGCAGCTTCGTGACGAAGCATGTCGTAGTTGGATCTAGTCATGTTGGCAAGAATATTCAATTGAAAGTCCTTGTCTGTAATTGTAGGTCCATCAGTATGGTGTTTTTGGAATTTAGAGTGTTGACCTTCATTAACAGAAAAAGTGATTTCATTTTCAACAAGATCGACTGTAGCAAACAAATGAAGCAAGCCCTTGAATATTTGGTAACTACTGTAACCTTTCATTAAAGTGTGGGTATCTGATCTAGAACCATTCAACAAGATGGCAGCGGTCATTGCCCATTCAAAGTGGCCAAAGCCTCCAGAAGCTGCAGCGCTAGAAAATCCGCGTTGGTATAACCATAATCGGCCCAACAAACAAGCATCTTTAAAAGCTTCACAGTCGGCAGCAGCTCGGTGAAGAAACTCGTTGTATGGCAAGTAAGTTGCGTCAGTGAGAATGGCATGGTTATATAAAGGAGTAGGAGGAATAATAACGTCGCCATCAGCGTTAGGAGCTTTTTGGACACGGATGGCGTTTTTGTCAGCGGCAAGTTTTTTGTAATCAAAAGTGTCAGTAGGTAACGCAACCAGGATCTGGATGGAGAATTTGCTGTTAACAAAGTGGAAGTCAGACTTTCCAGGAGCCGAAGTGATACGGATGACTGGCTTTAAAGGATCATCGTTGAAGTATTTGTAGCTGAAGACAAAGGGGAGATCTTCTTTGGCTGCCTTTGCTTGAAGTTGGGAAACAAGGTAAGCAACATAGAAAGAGCGTTTGTGTAAATATCTGTAGTTTAAAAAGTCCTTTGATTGAATGATTTCTTTGGGCATAACAACAACCATATCAATGCCATTTCCATCAGGCTGTCGAATGTAAGTTTTGAGAGAAAAGCTGCCAACAACGTTGACTTTTGGAGGAAGATATTGAAATGAATATTTGACATCCTTTGCTGGTTTTGGATCAGAAAATGGGATTGCAATCTTGGAATTTGACTTCTTGATGGATTCTTCAGCTTCTTCAAGGTTAAGTGGTTTGGTTGCAGGAATAGCTTCAATCAAGGAATGTATTTTGAAAAGGATTTTTTCCATTTTCTTTACAGATTTGTCGCTGATTTTGACATTTTTCATGACCTCATCAATCTTGAGCTTGAACAAACTAGATTTGAAAAGTTCTGGAGCTTCACGGGCTGCTTGAACTTCTTGAGCCGAAATGTTTTTGTTTTTGAACTTTTTCTTATCTTCGGTTTCGTTATCATCATCCATTTCTTCATCTTCGTCTTCACCATCATCATCACCATGTTTAATATCAGATTCTGAATCGTTATCCAAAGAATCAGATTCATCCTCACTAACTTCATCATCATCTTCTTCTTCTTCGACCTTTTTCACAGCCTGCTTTTTAGATGGCTTCAAGCTATCGATGTCTTCATTACGCTTCACGATTGCTGATTTACGATTAGTCGATGTAACCGATTCTCTTTTTCGTTTGACCATGGTATACAATATTGTGGTAAAATCTTTTTGTTAATTTATTATTGTTATTGATCTTTTCCAACAAAAAATACGCTACTGAATTACAATTGTTGGCAACGTTTTTTGCTTAGTTTTTCAAATAAAAAAAACCAAAATTTTTCTGATAATTGGTGTTTTCTGGAGAATACGCGCGTATTTTCACAAGAGAAAATTTTTTTTTTTAATTTTCTTTTTTTTTTAATTTTCTTGATTTTTTTTTTTTTCGTGATGCCTCTTGGGAAATCCGCTTGTACGGCGGTGCATTGAAAACACCCAGCAAGCATACATAACAAAGTCACGTGAGATATACATGTGTTTGCAAACATGCCCTAAACAGGATCATGTGCCAAACCCTAAGAGACTGTGTCATGACATGGGATGTAACTAAATTGTTTACAACTGTTTACAATTGTTGACAGTCGTTGTATTTTAAAAAGTTATTGATTATAGAAATGATTCGATACTGAATTGAAGCCATCTGATTTGAATTTGGTCCAGCAAAACTAGAATACACCATTCTTCACGAGATTCGAGTCAATGCTTTATTAGAGAGAATTGTGTGGCTTATTATTGAAAAACATGAACGATTGATCGTGTTTTTGAATACTAGAAAACGCGGTTCAATATTTACAATCGTCTTGTAAGCAAAAAATGCGTTTTGCCTATTTATTTGTTTGTTTTTTATTAGCTTTTAAAAGTTTTCACGTTTCGATATTGGCGATCTACTTCAACAACGTGTATCAACACACAAACAAGATGCACGCAAAGGACCAAATGCCGGATAGACGTGCCAACACTGTCTCAACGAGAATATTACCAGGAAAGGCATGAAGAAATGAAGCCGTTTTTAATTCCAAACGAGCCATGCCTTAAAACGGTTAAATGCAAAGCGCCGACGTGATTGGGCTGATTAACGTTTACACGGTCTGCGATTGGCCTGATAAAATTATCATTTGGCTGTAACTCTTATCGATTGCTGCATCCACTAAAAATTTTCATTTTTTCAGTCTTTTCCTCAACAAATTTTATAATTTTTTATAATTTTTATGATTTTTATAAATTTATGGCTTTTTTTAAAAAAAATCTATCTATCATGCAGCAAAGACAATGAGGAAACAAAAACGATAACAATGCAAAGACGCTAAGGGATGCTAAAACTAATATACAGTATTAAAATAAAGGTATGAAATGATATGAGAATAATGAAACATAAGCATCAACACCACATATTGACTGCTCTTTTGTACCAAGGTAAAGATCGGATTTCAAGTTTTTCAAGCTCGATTTCTTTCTGCAAGACTTCGACATCAACCTGTCGTCTGCCAGTGTCAACATCCATAGTTGATGGATAGACAAATTTGGACTTTCTTACAATCTTGAAAACAACGTGACATATTATGACAATAGGAGCAGCCAAATAAGCTTGGAAAAAGGATGTAACGTTTGGTTTTCCGTCTCCTCCGACCGGCCAAAGACCAGTCCAAAACTGAGCCACAAGAATTAAAATGTTGATTAGTACACTGAACCAAGAACCCCAAATGCCGAAATATGCTTTATAACTAAGTTCGTCCAACGATTTTCCTTGAGCCTTCATGCCGAGTCTAAATTGGACATGACAGAGAGCGATGGAGAACCAAGTGAAAATTGAAGACAGACCGTTTAACGCCATCAGCCACGTGAAAACGACCGACTCGACAGGTGAAGCACTAACAAAACACAACAAACCGAAAATAGCAGTGATCAGCATGCCCCAAATAGGACGACCATTACGATCAGCATAACCCAAAAACTTTGGAGCAAGGTTTTGGTTGGCGAGACCAAAAAAGATACGGGAGGTAGCATAAATGGAAGTGTTTGCGACGGAAAGAATGGCAAAAAGAATAACAACATTCATAACAGACGGAAGACCTTTAACGCCGGAATTTTGGATAGCGAGGACAAAAGGAGAAGTGGCGACTTGTGAATTTCCGCTCTTTAAACTGGGTTCGTTATAAGGAACGAGTAAACCGACAATGGTTAAAGAAGCCATATAAAAGATCATGATACGCCAAAAAACCTGTTTGATTGCATGAGGAAGGGTTTTTCTAGGATTATCACTTTCAGCAGATGCAATACCAACCATTTCGGTACCGGTCAAAGAAAAGGCGGCAGTGACGAATACCGAGCAAAGACCTTTAAAACCATGATGAAAACCGCCAGGATTGTGGTAATATTTGCCGCCAATGAGAGATTGACCAGAAACACCGCCACAATCGTACACCACACCAAAAATAATAAAACCGCAGATGGTGACAACTTTTGAAAGAGAGAACCAAAACTCAGCTTCACCGTAACCTTTTGCGCCAAAGAGATTGATAAACACGACAAAACAATAAAAGATGGAGACCCAAGCCGTAGCGTTAATTTGGTCGTTCCAGTATTGAACCGTCATCGAAGCAGCGACGAGTTCTAAAGGTAAAGTACAAAACCAAGCCATACCGTAATTCCAGCCCATAGCAAAGCCCCAAGCTGGATCGACGAATCTAGCGGCATACGCAGAAAAGGCGCCATCAGTGGGAAAAGCAATGGATAATTCACCTAGAGCTTGAACGGTGAAAAACAGCATGAGACCAATAATAGCATAAGCAATAAGAAGAGAAGCAGGGCCACCATCGGATAGAGATTGGCCAGTACCGACGAAAAGACCGGTACCGATGGAACCGCCGATTGCAATCATTTGAATGTGACGTTTTTTCAAGGCTCGTTTGAGACCCGAGTTTTCTTCGATGTAGGCCAAACGTTCATCTTCGGTCATGCCAGCCACGGCAGCTTCATCAATGATGGGAGGCTTGAAGGAGTTGATGAAAGAACGGAACTTTGATTCTTTACCGTATTGGCAAGAAAGAGTTTCCGTGCTTCCCATTTCGCTATTTTCGGTAGCATTTTGGAACGTTCCATTTTCCAGTTTTTGAGCGTCAACCAGAGTTGAATCGTGTGGTTTGTTGAAGTGTGACATTATTTATTAACTGACTATTGAATGATTAATACCAAAAGAAAATGAAATATCATTGAAAAGTTGAAAAATTGAAAAACTGAAAAAAAATGAATAAAAAAAAAAATAGAAACAAAAAAATCCAAAAATCGGACCGAGAAGAAAAAATTTATATACAGGAATCAAAATACATTTGGTCATAATTTTTTTTTCTTCACGAAAACTTTGAAGTATACCCATTATTGAATGATCTATTTATTTTTATTTTTATTTTTTTACAATTAGTCTTAATTAAGACCGTTGAAACTTTTACAAACACGTTGAAAAACATAACTTCAACAACGGCTACAAATTATAAATTAAAAAATTAAAAAAATAAATGAAACGGACAAATTGAGAATCCTTGTAATTAGCATTTATCGATTCCATTTGTTGATGTTGATTGAATTTTTTTTTTTTTTCACCATAGAAATGGGTTGATTTTTCACCAAATACAACAGACTTTCATTCATTTTGTCCAAACATATAGAATCATCCAGTTCTTTTAGTTCTTGTAGTTCTTTTTTTTGCTCTCAGTAAAAACACGAGATTCGTAATGACGTATGGATGAGGAAAAAAAATTTTTTTGCAACTATCAGCAAATCAAAAAATTGATAAATCATTTATCAACAAATCAAAGTAAATGATTTCTTTCATAACTTTTTTTTTCGAAATCATGATTATCGTTTTTTTTTTTTTGTATACAAGAGCAAAAGTTCTTTTTTGGGAAAGAAAAAACAGCAGTAACGTGACTTTGAGGTTTTTGTTTTGTTGTTTGGTTTGGTTTTTTGTTACTCTTGGGTCACTTTTTTACCTTTGGAGCGATTTTTTGTGTTTTGCTGAAAAAAGACGTTGGAAAATGTTTGTATGCAAGAAAGTGAAAGCAATGCGTCATGTGAGCAAGAACATTAGTAATACTTTAGTAATGACTGCTAATGATGAATTACTAAACATATGTAAGAAAGTATAAATGATTAGAAATCGTATTTTGTCAAGATCATATATTCTGCGCCACTTTGGTTTTAAACAATACACAAACTTAAACACTAAACCATTTAGATTATGTTTAAGTCACGATCTTGAACTATGATTTAAATCTTTGAAAAGCCTTTTTTTTATTTGTAATCAGTGGCTGGCTTTAGACGAACCTAAACAAACCAACTCGGTTTTGCGTTATTGCGGCCAAACATTAAACAAAAAAAAAAAAAAAAACCACATTTGCTTGCATTATTGCTAGTGTTTGCTTGTGTTTTTTTGTTTTTACCCCAGACAGACTCTTAATCTGAAGTCTATTTTGATTCCGCCGTTTTTACCGATAAGCGCGTATGACATAATCGGGCATGGCTGAGTCCTATCTTCAGATCTTTGTATAAATACGCTTTTCTTTCCTGGCTTTTTGTTTTTGTTTTTTAAAAAACCGCAAAATCAACAATAACTAATCTTCTAAACCAACTACTGACTATCAACTATCTACACTTTTTCTTATTTATTCTTCAAATACTATACCATAATGCCTAATATAATTTCTATTTCTATCAAATCTGTGTCAGGATCTAGTATGTTTGCTATTTTATACAGTTTTTTTTTTTTTTTTGCCACCTTATCAAATATTAACTCACAACAAACTGTTTTCTTTTAGCCTTTTCTCTTGAAGTTGATTCCTCAAAAACTATTGGATACGTCAAATATCTTTTAAATCAACAAGATTCTACGATACAACTTGAGTCTGCTGTTCTTATTTATGCAGGAAAGACTTTGAACGATTCCAAATCTCTGAACGATTATAATATCGAAAACAAGTCTACTCTTCATTATTCAAGTGGCAACTCAAAATCAAAAACCGACCTCTCCTTTTTAGCCACAAATACCAATACCACAACAGCAAGCAGCAGTAACACAAAAACGATAACCAAAGTATCTGCGAAAAAAAGTAAAAAACGATGCTCGGCCAAAAACTGTATTTCAGCACCCCTCCGCTACGTCGGCGACTGCCAACTTTGTAATGGCCACTTTTGTTCTAAGCATCGGCTTTTGGAACAACACCATTGCGCAGGCCTCCAAAACTGTAAACAACAACTTCATGAGTATGTTTTCTTTACTTGTTATTGATTTTTTTTTTTTTAAATACTAACGCAAACTTTAGACGAAATGCTAGCAAACTTGAATCAGAACAGACTGTCGCTAATAAAGTCTGATTTCGAAAATCGTTTTTGATGTTGTGGAACAATTTGGTTATGATGTTTTTTTTTTATTTTATTTATAGATGTTTCTGTGTCAATTTATTTATTTATTCGTTTTAATTAATTCTAAATCTATTTTTATATCGTAAACAGTGGCAGTCACGTGCGGCAAGCCCCAAAAGTACAAGATAGTTCCACTTAGTCCTAACCTTGTCTTGGATCTAAACTAAATCTAACAGCGAATTTATTAAAGAAAAAATCAAATTAAAGGTTTATATAAAAATAAAAATAAATAAGATGCAAAAACACAAGACGTCTATATAAAAAGTACTCATAAAATCATTAAAAAAGAATGCAAAGATAATGTAAATTTCAAAATTTACTCGAGTTGCATACCATACTGGATACCATACTCGACAGCTTCTTTGACATTATCTTTAATGGCGTTGGGCATTGCGACAATAGTGGGAAGGTGCTCATCCTTGAAAACACCAGTTCGGACCAACACGCTGTGCCAGCCAAACTTGTTTGCACCCTTAATGTCGGAAGCTGGGTTGTCGCCAACCATAATGACAGAGACTTCACTGCCATCATTTTCGTAAATGGAGTCTCTCCATTGCTGGAGAACGTTTTCGGCATATCGGTAAGTGTGAGCAGATGGCTTGCCAATGACGGTTGTTTCGAGTTTGGCACCTTGAGTCATTTCTTCGTAGACACGCTCGACAGTGATTCTAAACATACCCTGGCCCAATCTGGGGTGCTTGTGGTCAGTCATCCAAACCAGGTCGTCATTGCAAAAGTAAATAGGAACAGCGGGAGTGTTGAGGTTCATGCCAGCCTTTCTGTCGGCATTCAAGTCACGTTGAGTTCCAATATAGCCATTTTTAGACAACAAGAGATCAATAACAACTTGTAAATCGGTACCCAAATCTCTGGGATCGGAAAAGACAAGAACGGCATCGATTTTGGTTTCGTCATTCTTGTGGTCGTAAATGGGTCTTTGTCTGGCAATTTCCTCCAAATCGTCTTCAGAGTACTGGTGATAGGGCCAAACAGAAGGATCAGCTTTAACGATATCGGCAGGAATGACAACATCCTTGAAACCATAAACTTCTTCGGCAACCTTTCTGCAACGATCGTCGTCACCGCCGACAACCAAAACACGCTCGTATTTAGGAGCCAAAGCTCTGTAGGGAGTGTGAGACTGGACGAGCTGAGATTCTTGGATATCGACACCAACAATGCTGGAAACCTCCTTGACCTTGTCAGTTTCGGATTTGCCGCCACCGTTGGTCAACAAGATCCAAGGGATCTGGTGAGCGTTCAAGAGTTCAAGAGCGGGCTTGGCTTGAGGAATGTTTTCACCACCACGGAGCAAGACGCCATCAATGTCAAAGGCAAAAGCGATTTTTGAGCCGATTGGAGCAGATGCGGAAGAAGCAGAAGAAAATTCAGAATTATTTGAAAGCATGGATTCGGCAGAAGCCATGGAAGAAAGAGAAAGAGAAGACATTATGTTTTAGAATAGATGAATGTAATGGGTAGATATTAATATAATGAAGATTAGATGATTATAATAATAATTAAAAAAATGAAATAATCCGGGGAATAATGGAGATATATATATAGAAAAAAAAAAAAAAAAGAAAGCACTAGTAATGAGAATCAATGAAGGAACCAAAATGCGATACGTCATAAAAGTACGTCATATGCAGACGAGCAATGAGACAAAAGACCGTTGATCAAGGGAAATGTGTTACATTACAAAAGCTTATTTGCTTGTCACACAGCAACCTTAATGGGGAGGTACGCAGCGGGACCAGGCCTAGCACGGTTGTTCCGAGGCGAGGGCCACAAGCATGCCACGGACACAGGAAACGGAGGCTCCTTTCGAGTTTCGGATTCTGTTTGATCCAGAGTCCTTTTTTATTCGATATCTGTACTTGTTGTCATATCTGAAAGATTCTGTGGATGGGTTTCGATTTTGAAAAAAAAAAACCTCCCGATTTTGCGGAGATTCTGTATGTTAGCTTTTAGCCAGCAGCGCTCAATTGCGGAGGTTTTGTGTGTCGTGGATCTGTGCTGGTTTCGATTCTGTGTGCGCATGGAACGGAGTGGTGAGGCTAAGCGTGTGCAGGCACAGCAAAGTTAGAATTGGTGATGACGTTCAATCAATGGCAATCAATGGCAATTGATACTGGCTTGTTGATCGGTTGATTGATGATTTCATTCCATAATTGCACACACGAAAAAGTCTCAGCAAAGAACGTCCAGTACACTTGTCAACTACTCATCAATTGACTGCGCAGACTGGTTACCGGCAAGCTAGTTCTGTTCTCTTGATTTTGTATTCCAGCTCTTGTAACACATTTCAAAATGTGACAAATAAGCCTGGATTCAATCTGCGTACTTGTTGATGCGACCCTTCGTTTGCCAATACCGTACGCCACTGCAACAACTCTTAAACACTTGGAACTGTAATTCATGACAAAGCGTCACTAAGTGTGAAACGGTGTGTCCGAACCTTCACGCGGCTAAGATGCCGGTGGCTATGAACTCGTCAACCTGTTTTTTTATTTCCTTTATTTTTTTTATTTTTTTTTGTTTTTGAGGTTTTAAAAAAAGAATTTGTTACATAAAATGTCATTGCACAATTGTATTCCAGTGATGGACAACCCTGTCACATCTCCCACAATCTAGATAAGAATCAGCTAAACAGCCAGTCCATGCGCAATTCCGTATTCAACTGCCTTTTCGACATTGTCAACAATCTGCTTAGGTGCCGCAACAATGGACGGAAGATCTTCGTCTCGAAACACTCCGGTTCTTACCAAAAGACTGTACCATCCGTAATTGTTTGCTCCCATGATATCCGATGCTGGATTGTCGCCGACCATAAACACTGTAGAATTCTTGATACTGTCGGTCGTTCCGTAGTGTTTGGCCCGCCAGTCTTGGAGAACGCTTTCGGCATACTCGTACGTGTGCTCATACGGCTTGCCAATGATGGTGGACTGGAGCTGCGCTCCGTGCGTCATCTCACTGTACAGCCGCTCAACCATGATACGAAAAGCGCCTTGGCCCAATCGCGAAAGACGATAGTCGTTGGCCCACAAAAAGTCATTGCAACAAAAGTATATCGGGATGCTGGGAACACTCAGGTCCTGCTTCATGACAATGTCTTTATGGTTGGTATGCAAATCGCGTTGGGTTCCCACATATCCGTGCTGCGATAACAGCAGATCCAACGTGATTTGTAAATCCGTCGACAAGTCCCGTGGATCGTTAAACACTAAAATCGCGTCTATCTTGGATTCCCCGCTTCCTGGTTCATAAAACGGCCGTGTTCTTGCAATCTTTTCAAGTGCCTGGTCATTATACCCTCTAAACGGCGATACCGAAGGATCTGCTTTGACAATGTCTGCTGGAATCACAACATCCTTGAACCCGTACACCTTTTCAGCCACATTGCGACACTTGTCGGCCTCGCCTCCAACAACCAAGACTCGATGATACTTGTTGGCAAGTGTGCGGAAAGGGGTATGCGCCTGAACTACCTGTGAGTCAGAGACTTTGATATCAATTGCTTTTGTGAGCTGCTCAGCTCTTGCCTTTTCCGATTGTCCGCCACCGTTCGTGAGGACAATCCAAGGAATCTGGTGTTTGTTGAGTAATCCAAGCGCAGCCTTGGCTTGTGGAATAGCTTTTTTGCCTCGTAATAAAACTCCATCAATGCTTGTTTTTTAAAAAAAAACAAAATTAGTTTTCATGGTCTTTTACTGTTTATTGATGATTAGAATAACGAAAATTACTTACTCAAATGAAAATGCAACTTTATGGCCAATTGGAATCGAACATGAAGGTGCTGATACATGAAAAGCTCTAGTTTTCAATGCTGAATTGAACAATTGTCGTGAATACGGTTTAACACCCAACATTTTTTCTTTTATTTATCTATCAATTGATCAATTAAATGTGAATGGTAGTAAAAGAAAATTGAAAACAGATATTTCTTATCTCTTTTCCCTCTTTTATATTTTAATTCGCTTACTTTTTGTACGAGATTTGTGGGTTTGAGATTTTTAAAAATGGCGACTCGTGATGATCAGGTGGTTTTCGGATGAATGGTTCCCCTATCAGCTTTTTTTCTATATTTTTTTTTCTTCTTCTTTATCAGTATTTGTTTTTGTTTTTGTTTTTTTTGTAAATTATGGTTTGGATTTTGGATTAACATGAAAAATTTTAATGATACCATTTTTGAATCAAACTTCGTATCTTGGTGAAAAAGAGAAATGGAGATGGAAAAAAACAATCCAAGGTTGATACCAGTTATGTTTGATTGAATTGAAATGTTGATTAACAAAAAGTTGAAAGAAAAGACAGGCAATCAAGTTAATATACCAATTGTTTATTTCATTTATCTTGTTGAAAATGATTCATAATTTACAAGTTGGCATATTAGAGAGAAAGCTTGATTAAACAAAAATAGATTTTTTTTTTTTTTTTTTCAATATCCATTTTGATATCAAATCAGAATTCTTACGAATTCTTTTTGTACAAAAATTATTTATACCAAGTAGATTATGAGATTAATTTTCGATTTTTTACAAGGTTGAAGTTTTTGATTTGTTTGCAATAAGAATTATATTATTGTTATTATTACCATTTCCAAATTTCCAAGTTTATGATTGTTTGAATAATGTCAGGTTCAATAATTTTGACCAAGTATATTTATATTTAAATAATAAAGTTGAATTTTGGATTTTGTGTGATTGGTATTATGACATTAGATTCGCTAATTAATAAATTATTATAACTTTTTAAAGGCCAAAACTCAAAGACTGGGTAGACATGAATTGAAATTATACCAGTACACATTTTTGTAAGTCAAGAGTTTATAATACTATTTTGGATTTAGTTTTATTAGTAAAGTAGACTTTCTAATTGTTGATTTTTAAATATTTTTTAAACATATTAACCAATAATGAAATCCACAAGTCACAAACTGAAAAAGAAAAAAAAAACCTCAATCCACAATTTGATTCATCTAGTTTACTAGACCCAAAATCAAAAAAAGGTTGAGTAAATTTTCCAACGTTATAGCCAAGTATTGTGGCTTTAGTGCTTTTTGTTTTGCGATAACTAGCCTGTTTGTTGAACAATCAAATTCTCAAAGCGAAATAAAAAAATGACAACAATGAAATTAAAACTAGCAACAACAATAAAACAATCAAAATCAAAATCAAAATCAAAATCAAAATTAAAATTAAAGCCACAATTGGTTCGGTTTCCCCACAGTTTTTACATTTTTACTTTGGTATAGTTTGTGTAAAAAAAAACTAAACGAGACCACTGAACCACAAACCGTGTTTTTACGTACTTTTGCAATTTACTTTTTTTATGTAAAACCGTAAATCTAACGATATTATTTCAAGCAGGTCTTCATTGGTGAAGATGGAGACAAAAAAAGATTAAAAAATACAAGATTTTGAACATATAACATCATGCCATTGTAAAAATAACAGCTAAACAACAATAAACACGTAAAAATAAGTACAAACATGAACAAACACAAAGTGATAGACAATGTATGATTACTTAATTATTATAATGTATTTTTCAATCTTGACATTTCAGATAGCTATGGTTGTAATAATGATGCCCGATTCATGTATTTATTTTTATTATCTTTGATAATTATTATTAGTGTGCATTGTCATTCTTATGTTTGTGTGTGATGTAGGAATTAAAGAACAATACATAAACACATGAAAGCACAAACCCATGTGTAAGTGTGTTTCAAAAAAAATAAAATAAATAACCAATCGAGTCTACCAAAATGAGTATGTATATAACAGCCATTGATGGAAGCCCTGTTTAAAAGTGAATGGACAAAAATGTCCTGTTTTGTCAACGTGAATAATAAATAACCAGGTTTAATTTAATAGTTGGTGTTATTAGAACCGTTTTAGATTTTATATACTGAAAACGTCAAAGAAGATAAACGCAATAAAAAAAACATATTTACGAAATGAATATTGGATTCTAGTAAAAAACAATGACAGAAAATATCTTGGAATTCCAAACACATCGGAAACAAGCTATTGCTCAATACCGTTGTCATTAATTATTTTGAATAGATCATCGAAGCTAGGATGCTATATTTGTTTTTACAATCAAGATTTTCAAAAGATGTGTGTGCGACATTTGCTGTACAAATCACCCTATTTCTTCAGTTTGGATAAATCACCTAGTTACTACCCACAAAATTTACAACACAAGATTTATTATACAAAACATTTAAGTAAAAAAAAAATCAGCACATTGAAATCGGCATCGTTTAGATTATGCTAGTAGGTTATACTAATAAGTAGTTCTAATAAGTTACGAAAATAACCAAGTCTTTTATACCAAAAAGTCCAAGCTAGTTTAACAACTTGTACAAAATTATATGTATAAATGAGTAAATGTGGTTGATATTAATTAGGCTTAAATTAAAAGAATAAAAATGAAAAAAAATACATAAAGCTACGATCATATGGGTCAATACTTGTATTGGTTTTTTTTTTTTTTATTCAACAGTAATAATAGAATTTTCTTTTTTTTTTGAAAAAAAAAAAAAAAGGTGATTAAGAAAGAATCGAAGATACTTGAATGTAGGAAAAATGCAATCATTGAAAAAAAAAACAAAGTAAATAAAAGATCTGCAATTATTCAATACTTGAAACATAACCAACAAAAGTAACAATAGTATAAAGCCATTGGGTGTTTGAGCATTATAATTGGAAATGAAAACTTAGATGGATAAGATAAGATTGAATAAATAATTGGCTAATTGTGATTGGATGTTGCGTAACCAGTTGACATCGATTTATAAGCTAATGTGAAATATTTTATTCTCGAGTCAAAACTAATTCGTTTTACAAAAAGCATCCACAATTCTTTTTTTTTTTTAATTCATATAGAGTTGTTTTTCTTAGAATCGGAAATCCGATTAAAAACTAGTACACATCATAGTGAAGCTAAAAATACCTGTGGTCTTTGAATCTATCCTATTTTGAAGTATACGTCAAGACAAAGAGGCAATCAAGAAAAACGAAAATAATAATAATACGAGATTCAATCTTTAAAAATATAATTTGAAATACAACTACGAAACCTGGAGATACAATAGTGATAGAAAGAAAAAAAAAAAAAAAAAAAAAAAAAAAAAAAAATTCAAACTAGATCGAGAACAGTTTTAAGACTAGACGACATATCAGAGCGCTGCAGTTTTTATTATTATTGGTATTATTAACAAAAACAATTGGGGAAAAGCAGCCGAAAATAACCAATGTTGAAGCATTTGCACAGTGCTACTATCGACTACTACTACACAAATGTGATGGAGGAAAATTAATATAAGCTACTGAAAACTGAGTTTGTGTAAATTTTGTCGCTGGTTTCATTTTTTACACCACATCTTGAAAATTCATAACAAGGTCAATAAATAAGGTGATTTTCTTGTAAATATTTTCAATAAAAATGTTTTTTTTAAAAAAAAAAAAAAAAAGTTATATTTTCGCTTGGTTGGTATCGGTTATTTTTTAGAGTGATTTAGAGATTGACGCGTACACATTGAATTGTGGTTGTTGTTGATTGGCTTTTTATTAGTTTCTTTTATAAAAAAAAAAAACATGATTTGTTGAATTCGAAATTGGATTTAAAATTAAAAAAAATTGAAGATCGAGGCTCGTGTTACAATAGTGAAAAATTATGTTTGTAACTTGGTTGTAACTACTCTTGTAATTTTTTTTTTTTACGTTTGAAATGTAAGATTTTATTTTTATCTTTGTGTAAAACAAAAAGTAGTAAAAAAATTGAAAATTGCAAAATCTTGATCAAATATTTTTGCATAATGACAAAATAATGGTAACTATATTGAATGTAAGTGTAAAAAAAAAAATCCAACAAATAAATAAAAATAGTAATACATCATTAAAGAAATGAAATCGCTTTATTGTATTTTCAATCCATGCTATCAAATAAATTTATTTATTATTCATTTATTTACTACTTTATTTGTTATTAATCTATTTTTTTTAACGAGTTATGGAAACAATGACGACTTGAAAAATTTATATAAATATTTTTTTCAACTCAAAAATTCAAAAATGCAACTAAGCATGTATGCTATCAGCACGTGAAGTCGATTAAATTTCACTTTACACACAAAAAGTGATGCAAACAGTTATCAGTAATTATGTTTGCCATACTACTATGAAATCTGTGTTTTTTTTTTTTTTTCGTCTCGGGATAAGTTCACTTATCCGAAAAGATTTGGATTTGTTTTGGTTACATCAACCAATATAATCAATTGAATGATTCTAACTATAAAGGTTTAAAAATCATAATAATAATAATAAAGAAAAAAATAGTACTTCCATAACCTTAAAAAGAAATCAAACATGAAATATCTTTAATTTAAAAATTAAAATAACAATAATTTGGGTTTGATTGTCTTTTTGATTTCATTTTTTTAATTTTGTATAAGAAGAAATTGAATAAGAAATCGGTAAGAAATGATTATGTCGCTTATTATTCATCTATCCAATTATCTTTCATATGTACAAAACATGAATTATTTTACCCGTCCAAGTTGAAAAATATAATCAATTAATTAAAATGAAATACGACTAAAGGAAAACAAGCAGCCAAATAAATAACGAAAATCAGAAAGTAAAAAAGCGTAAAAAGTTGAAATGGTTTGTTTATTTTATTTTTGGTTAATAAAGTCCAAGTAGTTTATTAAAACTATGATAGAAATATTCGCGGTCGGATACGTAATCATTTGCTACTTTTGAATCATATCAAGATAAAATATATGGAAATTCACCAATATAGAGAGTCGTAGCGGTTGATATCAATTAAAAGCTAAAAAGTAATGTAAGCATATATGTAAACGTCTCTAAGCCTAAACTTTAACCGTCATGGTGGCAAAAAAAATTGAAAAATTGAAAAATTGAAAATTCCAACTTTTTTTCATGAAAGATAAACAGTTCATATCGAACTATTCAAATCGAATTGTTTGATTTTCAATATTACTGTTGCATAAATTAATAATCTTCATTGCCGAGTCCTTCGAAAACAAACTTGCACATGTGTTTTGGATTTGTACATATAATGTGCTGTGGTATAGATGTGAGTAAACTATTTTCGTTATTACTTGTAAACATGACTAGCGACCAGTTCTGCGCTTTGATTGGACAAATTCTTGACCATTGGTAGTATATGTAGTTTTTTGCAGGTTATGGCAAATTGGTACATATCTTGAATACCCATACATACAAGGCAACCGGAAACGTGGAATACATATTTGACAAAAAACAAAGCATTTCCCAAATGGGCAACCCTACATTTGATTTAGAAATAATATCTACAAAAGCAGTAGTGACGTCTATTTTTATTCATTTACGTCCTTGACAAACATGCATGAGTAATAACTTATGTAACTGCAGGCTGTGAATTGGTATTTTGCCCATCAAATGGTTGGATATCATGTGAATTGGTTATGGACGACTGTGCCTGCGTGCAAAAAAAAAACATGTACAAAGGAAATAATTGGTTGAATGTCCAAATGTTCAGCTATTGGTCCTATGGGTTTACTTGTTTGATTTGTACATAATTGTTGGCATTTTTATTTTTTATTTTTTGCCAATCTGTAAATCATTCAAATTAGTTGAATATCAATTTTTTCTTTGAACACTAGTGATTTTTTTCAAGTATCTTTTTTAAATAAGAAGGTGAATAAAATATGTGGGACTACTAAAAATAAAGAAATACACAAAAATAAAAAACTGAAAAATACAAGCACCCCCCATTTAGTATCATTCTAGCTGGATGAATCACTTTAATCCTATAAAATGAGTACAAAATGATGATAATCACGAAACGGTGAACAGATAAAATGAAAAAAAAAAAAAAAAAAAGATAAAGGGAGTACTTGTATTTTTCACCAAAATATAAATGAAATTGAACAAAAAACAACTTGGTTGATATTATCCAGAAAAACCAAGTTTCGAATGATTCATTGAAAGCATGTAAAAAAAGAAAGAAAGAAAAAAAATTAAATACAAGTACAAAAAAGGTTCAACGGTGCGTGCAGGGTCTGAAATATTGTTTAACTGCTTTTATAAAAAAAACAAAAAATCACATATCGTTTGATTAGCAACTGTTGGTGTCTGAATTTCATAGATTATGCTTGGTATATATTGCCATGTGTTTTTGATAATAGTTGGTCACTTTTTAAGGTTTTCCATTTCTTATAGGAGAGCCCTTTTTTTTTTTTTTTTTTT
>JAJLVH010000093.1:0-17930 GCA_030570155.1 Magnusiomyces magnusii
TCTAATTTCTTTTAGCAAAAAAAATGTCTCGCTTTAGGTTTTACACAATTATACTTTTGTAAATAATCTAGAAAAAAGAATGATTCCAAAAATATTTAGATCAATCAAAATTCCTTCTATAGAACAACATAAAAAAATATTTTGCTTTTATATTTTAATTACCATTTACTTTTCATTAATATATTAATTGTCATTAAACCTCGTTATTTTCTCCACAGTCTTCTTTTCTTCACCTTTTTATTGCTTTTGCTTTATTCTTTTTATTACGCCTAAAAATCAAAAGGAAAAAGGAAATTCTTTCAAAAAAAACCCAAAATATTTGAAAGCAGTTTCTGAATCAATTACCAAATACGAATATGATTTTGTATTAGCAAACTCGAAAAGTGGTTATTGTCATCGACCATCTTGTGGAAAGTTTAAAAGAAAGCGAAACAAAGATAACTTTCAAAAAACCAAAATTGAAACTGAAACCGAAAACTCGAGAAATAAAATTATTCTTACTGAAAAGCGTTTATGTGACGACTTTTCTTTTTCACGAGCATCGATAAAGCAGAGAATAAAGGTTATGAGCAATGTGGTACATGTAAAAGAGATTGCCCGAAAATTCAAATATTTTCATTTCAATACATGATATTGATGCAACTCAAAAGCGACAGTGAAAAAATATAATCAAATCACTGGGTGAGTAAAACACAAACATCTCATTTCTGTCACTTATTTAAACAAGTGGTAAAAATAAGTTGCAACAAGTGGATCCAATCTATTAGTAGGTATAATAAAATGTCTGTCAATATTATATTATAGTTTAACTATTGTTTATACTTAAACACATTATTCATTTTGCAATTTGAGAAAAAACCAGATGCTGAAAATTATTGATAATTTTCAGCAATGCTGTCAAAAAAAGTTTTGCAGTATTCAAAATCTTACTATTTGAAAAATCATAAGCTTGGGGTTCTTCTCGTTTGACTTTTTTAACAAAGAAAAAATGTTATAAAATGAGATTGATCAACAATTGAAAGAAGTAAGAAAACACTTTCCTACCAAGATACAAAAAACATTGGACGAAAACGTCAAAAACAACAATTACCAATCGTCATTGAAGAACGATTTGAAGGATGAAAAGAAAAGCAATGAAAAGTCTAATAAATTTAGAAAAAAAATTGAACAGCAGCAAAATAATATTTCAATTGACGATATTGCAGTTGATGAAATTTTACAAAACTCAGGACTTGAAGAATGTTACATACCCGAAAGTGTTGAAAAATTTTTAGTGGATCCCTATGATTATAATGACAGTGGATTGTTTTCAGCTGAACTTATTCAACCACCTGTTGATCATTGTGAAGAAACAAGACCGCTATGTATTGATCCTCGACTTCTCTTTTTTAATACAAACTTCAATCCAGGTTACCCCAACCGTTTTGATTCAACTAACTTTAACTATTAATTTTTAGGTTGTGTTTCATTTACGAAAAATTTATATGGCTGATTAGTATTCCTATTAGATCATAGATTTCAGGAAATAGCAAAAGTTTGTTATTGAGTCCATATCAAGATGAAGTTTTTAAAAAGGGCTGTTTGTTTATTATTTAGATTTTTTAAATTACAATTTTTTGGCTGTTTTATATTGCTTATAAAAGTTAGATTGTTGGTTATTTTTCTTTTTTTTTTTTTTTTTTTTTGAATTGTTTGTTATTTTATGATTTTTTTATTGCGATTTTAAGTTGCCGTCATTATTATATAAATTAATAGTAAATTTTAAACGTTTCTCATTGGTCAAATATTTTAGAAAACACTTGGTTGTTTTACTTATATTGTTCTAATCATTTGTTGTTTTGAACATACTCGATTCAAAAACCACTTGTGATACAATTAAAAATGAAATAGTAAACGATTAGCTGGTACCAGCTTCTGTCTTGTTTTGTGCACGGCGCACTTACTCATAGACATAGTTTTGTAAATATGATTTTTAGCCAATGAAATTTTCATATTTTCAACATTGCATGCAGCTGGCAAAACTAGGAAAAAAAACAATAGTGACTCTTTATGAAAATAGTTACAAATATAAAATCATTAAAACCAAATGGAAATCTAATTTAAAATCTAACATGTATATTTATAAAAAAAAAAGAAAATGAGAAAAAATTAAACAAAAAAACGCATTCAAAGCATGATATAAAAGAATCAATAAAATAGAAATGAGAAAAAAAAAAAAATCTAAAGGAAAAATGTTTATACATTACGAAACCAACGGATTGCTCTATATCTAAATGTTATTCATTTTTTTCCGTCTTATTATTGGTATTGGTGTTGGTGTTGGTGTTGGTTTCAATTTCTTGTGTTTTTATCAAACTCTTTGTATCAGTCTTCACGCTTCCACTTTTTGTTCTGTTGCTGCTAGTTAATACCGGCACACTAGAATTAGAAGACAAACCAGAAGCACTGGAGTCTTTGGTATCTTTAGAATTATCCAAAGCTTTACTAGAGTTTGAGCTGCTGAAAGTTGCTAATGTCTTATTAGGCTCTGCTTTTTCCAAACTCTTATCACCAAGTGGACCATATTCACAAACCTCCAAAAATCGTTTGAGCTCTTGGAAACCCATACGACGAAGAGTCTCGACATAAGGACCATCAATTCCGTCAACACAACAACGATCAAACTCGCGACCACGAAACGTTTGCCATTTAGCGTCTTTAAACGCTTGTAAACCGCATCCAACTACAGCCCAAACAATCATAGAACGAAGACGACGAATTTGTGAAAGATGGTCTTTTTGAGAGGAAGAAAAAGACATTGAAGAAACAGAATTGTCTCGACGATGTGATTTATACGAATTAGAATCGTCATTGTCTTTTGAGTCGAAATGTGTAGATTTGGTAAATCTTTCAACAAGCTCGCGAGAGGGTTCACTGATTATTCCACTCATACCACCTACACGAGCACTGTCAAACTCTAACAACCAAGGCATACTGTAAGCAACGGGTGAAGAGCGGCTGAATATGATTGCAGAGCCATGGATTAACTCCTGAGTTTCTTTATCATCATCAATATCCATTTTGGTATCTTCAGAATCCTCGTCTGTTTTGGGTTTGAAAGCTGGAGACACACGTTCGTTCGAAACAGCCAAAATAACATTTGCTTCTCCCTTCTCTATGGCTTCTTTATAAAGCCGCCAAAGACCTGCCAATTTCGTCTGCTTGACCTGGTTAAATTTTCCATTGTCATTCATTGAGCATTTAACCAAATCCAAAACCTTTTCAATATCGTCTTTGCCGGCAAGTCGCAATGTGATACCTGCATTATTGATTCTGCGCAAGTCAGTTTGGGACGGGTTCCAATTTTTGAGACCATCAATTTCAAGTGTGTGTACAGTGTCAGTAGCACTCACACCTGCAGCACGAGGAATGTGCCAGCCAACATGACGAAACCATTCAACCAAATCAATAGGATTGTAGTTTCCAGAAAATGGTCCAACAGGTCCATGTAACGAATGGTGCGAAGGAGTAGTTTCTCCGATGGGTGTAGAAATAGAAGATCGAGGTTTGTGAGTAGTCATTGGTGACACATGATCTTTACTGGAAACACGAATGTCTTCGAAACGTGAAGAAAGTGGAATACCTTCAAAATAGGATGGCACACGAGCACCAAGACGAACAGAAGATACTTTACGCTCCGAAATTAAATATCTCATTGCACGCTCATGTAACGATTGTCCAATAGAACGTGAACGACGGAAAGGATCAACAAATAGCATCAAAATGCATCCTACCAGACTTTTTCCAGTTGAGGAATTGTCATCAGGCTCTTCATGAACCCATGTAGCACAAAATCCGTAAAGCTGATGCGTTGAAGAATTTCGAACTATAAAGTGTGTTTGGTTTTCTAATCCTGGTTCACCAGAGTTGTTTTGAGATGAAGACTGCGATAATTTCAGTGTCCGTATATAATCACCTTCAAACACACCCAATCTATCAGGAAAGCAGCTTTCCCAAAGTATCTTTAAGCGTCTGAAATCGGCAGGGTCCCCAGAAAATTGTTCAACTAGCCAGCGTCGTTTAGGACTAACTTGGTGTTGAGTTGCACTAGAATCAGGCCATCCAACAGACTGGTAAGAACTAGAACCAGGAAACTGGCCTTTAGCCTGGAGTTTACCAAACAAAACACGAGCTGCAGTCTCTAACGACTGTGGTGTAAACTCGTATAAACAGATATATGTGCCAACACCACGATCTAAAGCCAAATCGTATGGAGAAGATGCTGCAATTGCAATCATAGGCTTACGTTGTTGTGTGCAAATGATTCCAATAGTTTTGCAAAATTGAACTTGGTATGTATTTCTGCCAGCATCCGTGGTAACAACAATAACGGTTTTGGCCTTTTCAATAAGGTTCTCATGAAGTGGGGACATTCCCTTATCTGTGTAAGATGTATGGGTAATTTTGCCCGTGTGGCAACGAGACAGGTATTTACCAAAATCATGGAAAACATCTTCACCAGCTAGTAAATTTTGGTGCTGATGATCACTGCCATCTAATGAGTGTTTTCGAGACACAGTTCCAATTACCAAAGGTGTCAATAACAAAATGTCGGCATCGGGTTCAATAGTATGTGTTAAAGGAATATAATTGCTGTGATCTCTGAGAATAGTGATTGATTTTTCATATGCATCTTTTGCAAGATCTTGGTTGGCAATATGAAGTTTTTTCAAAGACTCTAAAGACGGAGGATTTAATGTTTCTTCCCAGGAAAGATGCTTACGTTTCATGGTAAGAATTCTTTCAGCAGACTGCCGGACATCATCGGCAGTAATGATTCCATCTCTAACAGCAGCCAAAATGCCAGAAATAGCCTCAAGTTGTAGCCTGTAGCTTGAGCAAACAATTATAACATCACAACCAGCTAAAGCAGCAAGAGCAGCACCTTGACGAACACCTACGTCCTCGTATAAAGATTTCATGTCCAAACACTCACTTACAATAACACCATTATACTTCATATCGTCACGAAGAATACCTTTGACAACTTTTTCAGAAAGACAGGCATGTAAAATTGATCCAGTAATTTTGGGAAGAGCACAAGAGCCAACCATGATAGCATCGACATCTCTTTTGATTATTTGACGGTAGGGTATAAGAGATGCTGTTTCCAGTTGTTCAAAAGTGTCATAAACGATTGGCAAAGCCAAAGTTTCATCTACATTTGCGTTACCATAACCAGGAAAATGTTTAGGACAGGTTGCAATGTTTGCTTCTGCGTAACCTTCAAGATATGCTAAAGCATATTGGGTGACTTCCTTGGGATCATCACCCATTGTGCGTACACCAAGCAATTTATTTGTTGAATTGGAAAGCACGTCGACAACAGGACCTAGTGTCCAGTTAATACCAAGTGCTTTGAGTTCAAGGCCTGTGGCTTTGGCAACATCGCGGGCCATTTTTTGCGACTGAGTTGCAACTATAGCCATAGACCCAGGAAACTGCGTGATGTAATCGTCGTCATTAAGGTTGTTGAGCATACCGTTTTCCTGGTCAATTGCAATATTAAGCGGAAGCTCGTGTCCAGCATCCTTGGCGCACTGCTGAAGCTCTAAAATCAACTTGCGCGTAGATGGTGCATCTTTCATGTGCCTTGATGCTAGAATGATGTTTCCCACGCCGTATTTGGTAATAAGTTCCTTGATCTGCTCAATGGGTGTTTCTCCGTCGTCACCACAGCCAATGCCGACCATGAGCATTTGACCTGCATTTTTAATCAGTTCTTCCGAATTTGGGGGCGCAAATGAATGAGGATCCTCATACTCAAAACGAGTCGAAGCAGCAAAGTCAGACTGATTAGCGGACTCATGATAGTGCATATGCCCTTGTGGATGATTGAATGAGGTTTGAAAATCACGAACAATAGGATTTGCGTTGTTGATACCTGAATTAGAAAGACCAGAAACTGGTTGGTTCAATTTAACTAATGAAGAATCGGGAATAGTAAAAGTTTCGCTTAAATTTGGCGACATGCTAACGTCTGAAGATTTTAGTTCTATAGTAGCGGTGTATGGATCCAATTTCAATCGTTTGGAATTATTGGTATTGTTTTGGTAGTCGTTGATATTCGCTTGGGTTGGTAGTTGCCCGTTATTTTGAGAAATTGGATAGATATTCTCTTGTACATTTTGAGCCATTGTTTGCAATCCAGAAAGAGACTGTTGAGGTGCCATAGCATTCTGAGATTGAACATGTTGCTGCTGCTCAATAGACTGGTTCTGGTGAATCTGAGGTTGCATTTGCATGGTAACAGGTTGTTGATTGGCTTGATACGCTACCCGTTGTGACGGCATAAACATAAGAGCCGGACCTTGGGATTGAATTTGAGGTTGTTGAAAAGGTAATTGTTGAGGTCTTGCTATAGAAAAGGTTTGACCAGTCTGTGGGTTATAATAATACTCAGTTGTTGGATCGAGTTGGAATGGCAACTGCTGCTGCTGTTGTTGTTGTTGTTGTTGTTGTTGTTGTTGTTGTTGTTGTTGTTGTTGTTGTTGTTGTTGCTGAAGCTGATAGTACTGTTGTGTCACGTCTACCGAGTCCATGATAGGCATAGAGACTTGATGGTTAGGATCAATCGCGTTGATTTCAGGCTGATATGGAGGCATTGAATTCGGAACAAAGTGCTGCTGCATGTTGCCTCCAGAACCCGGCTGGGAATTGAAATTGAAATGAGAGTGATGGCCTTCCATTAGACCTGTGAGGGCTGGCAAAAAGATTGGCCAAAGATGGGTTTGATCGAGGAGGTTTGATCGGGGATGCGGTGCAGATTTGGATATTCGGTGGTGGTGGTGACGTTTTTTTTTTTTTCGACGCTGGCGGTCGGCACGTGTCTCAATGTTACGTTACAGTTACATTGCATGTCATATATTTTGTCATAAATAACCGTTGTAACAATGTAACATATTACTAATCAATGATCACGTGCAAATCCCCAGTTTTTGTGTCAAAAAGAGCTTTGTCTCAGGCCGTTTTTTGTGCTTTAAACCACCTGTTTTTCCACACCCACCAGTTCGACTGCCAACTTTATAACCTCCAAGCCACTACTGTGTTCACGAATCGGTTTTGCAGTCGGTAGCAGTCGCCATGTCATCTTTACCGCAAAAGCCTCCTGATGATGGTTCAATTCAGCATCACCAGCAATACCAGCAGCTTCTTGGGCAACAGCAACAGCAACAGCAGCAGCAACACCAAGCTCAACAACAGCAACAACAGCAGCAACAACAGCAGCAACAACAGCAGCATCAACCCTTTATTGACCCGTCTACAATTGCGTTTCCAATGCTACAATCTACTAATCAGGTGCCGAACATCCAATCTTCTACTTCACTTCAGCCGCCAATGCAGTTTTTGTCACCTCCAATCCAGCAAACTCAGTCGCAACAACAACAACAACAACAATCATTAGCACCATCTGCACTATCCAAGTCGACTACAAATGCAACTGCTAAAACAACTAAAGACTTGGCGTCTAGCACTCTTTCACCGCCATCATCATCGACTTTTTCCAGCTCAGTTGATGTTGAGACTGCTATATCAAGAGCTCTTTACGATATAGAATACAACAATATGACCATTCGTGGCGCAGGCAGACTATACTCTGTTCCCGAATCAACTCTTCGTAAACGACGGAAGTTTCGTGCTAATATGGCCAATCAGTCTGGTGCCGACGATTCCTTTGTCAATCCCAGTTTAGGTTCTGCTTCCGGCACTCTTGGTAGCAGTTCTCGGTCTTCTAAAACCACCGAATACGAAGAAGCATTACTAGCTCGTTTGTTTTTTTCTCACGAATTGCTGGATATTCGCATTCCTGCCAGGCTTCACGCCGACTGGATCAACGCTTTTCTCCGTGCCAAAAAGGTTGAAAAACGAAGCGTTGATACTGCCTGGGTCCAGTCGTTTTCCAAACGGTGCGACATCAAACGTCCTAAAAGAAAGGCTTCGGGCTCTTCAGCAGCACCCGTTGACGTTTCGCTTTCGCCTGGATCGTTATCGTCAATGTCTTCATTTGCGTTTGGCGTGTCAGGGACTGCCGCACATATTTTCAACCGTTTTTGCGATGCCTATTCTCCACAAGCCTTTGAGTCCTGGTTTAGCATTGTTGAATACTACACAAGCGCTTTGAATTTAGATCCACGAAACATCTACTCCATGGACGAGTTGTCCATCAAAGAGCCTTACGCGCCTAATTTACAGTCTCAGCGTACGCCGGTCAAGCCTATTGAAGGAAATGGTGCTATTATCACTTTGGTTGATACTGTTTCTATGGATGGTAGAGCGTTAACACCATACTACATTTACCAAAAAGATCTTGTACCACAGGATGGCTTAGATCTCAACGTTGTCATCTGCCAGCAAAATTCAATGTTGACGTCAGCAAGCACTAGCCATCTTCATGAACAGAAAACTCGGGTTTTTCCTACTAATTCAGGATGGTCTACCGATAAGTCTATAGAAGATTGGTTTGTCAACCACTTTTTACCACTCACTGATCCTGCTCAACACACGTCGTCTGACGGTGACTCGGAAATGAAGGCTGAATCTGAAAACGGTTCTCAGAGTGGTGTCACTTCTGATTCCATTGGCACAGCCCGAGCACTGGTTCTTGACTCGCATGTCAGTCATTTCTCCCAACGTTTTCTGGATTTGGCATATCAACACAATGTGGTTTTGTTTTTTTTACCTGCGGAAACATCTCGTGTGCTGCAGCCTCTTTCTACCCAATCTGTATACGGTGCGTTACTAAAAAACTTGACGAGCCAGGTCAAAACCATGCTCAACAAGGGTATTTTCACCAGTCCCATCAACACAGCCGTTGCGTCACAAAAACTTAAAAATACGTCGTATTTTGATGGAGTAAATCCGCTAGCAAACTTTCCTTTCCAAAACAATAATTGCGACTATACCATGAATATCAAGTCAAGTTCAAATCCAGAACCAAACCATTCTTCTTCAGGTACTGCTGCTTTAAAAACAGACCAATCTAATCAAACGTTTAACGAAAATATACACGAACTTCAGCAAAACGCTTTCAAAATCACTGCTCTTATTCAAACTCTCAATACTGCTCGTGAAACCGCTTATACCTCTTCAGCAATCACTGCAGCTTGGAAAATGGTTGGGTTATCGCCTATTGATAGAACAGTTGTTCAACGCCACATGCTTGATTATACAAAGGTTTTCGGACGCAAAACTATCATTCCGAATTCCGCAGCTGGTTCTTCCGGGTTTCCTAGTACTGTTTTTGGGTTTGGTCCCAATCCGGCTGAAATTCAAGCTGTATTAGGTGGCGAAAAGTCTCGAAGTCGTAGTAGCTCCAGTTCTACTACCACTGCTACTAGCAATCATTTTCTGCCTCAATCGATTGTATCTAGTCTCAAGCTTTCGTCTATTCCTCAAGTTGAAAGCCCTGGTTCTGGCAATATTGGTATATCTACAAGTAATAGTAGTAGTTGCAGCACTAGTGTTAAAACCGAAAGCTTGTCTCCGGCTGAAACTGTATTTTTTGCAGATATCGGCTTGGTTCTCACAAAAGCCTGTGAATTTGAAGCATACAACAATCGCCTTTATTTGGATATTCCATATGTTTACTTTTTCAACGATCCTGATTCTTTTAATTCCGTCGACTCAAATACAAATGACGGTGTTTGTGACATTTCTTTTCCATCAAACCCTTCACCACAGCAAGTCAAGACAACTTTGGTTCAACTTGGTCCTAAACTGACTGAATTTATGTCCACTTTAAAAGACAATATTTCTGAAGTGGTGTCTTATGACAATAGATATCGAAATATGGTCTATACTTTGATAGGAAAATCCAAACTACCTTTTGAAGACTCTCATATGATTGCAAAGGATCTTGCCGATAAGGAAAAGGCAGCTGAAAAGCTTGTTGAATATGTCAGGGATGCTCAAAATCTGATTGAAAAAGCATCCAAGTGGTTGAATAGTGCTGGAGATGGGCCTGAAATTGCTAGTGAAAACAACAACGGTTTAAAACGGGAAAAAAATGAGTTTGAGCATAATACTATAAAAAGTACCAAAAAAGAAGGTGATTATACCGATACTGATATGGATGACAAGGACACAGATATTAATATGGATATTGACAAAGATAAAAGCAAAGAAATTGAAATAAAAATTGAGGGAAAGAGAATGCCTAGAAGGCGGTCCATTAAAAAGTCTAAGGCTGATAAGAAGATTCTTGAAAGCTTGAGTATGACTTCTTTTGGTGGAGTTTCTAAAAGTTCGTCTTCTGATTATGGTGGTTCCAATTCCAACTCATCTGTAAATTTGGCTGGTATTTCTACATCCAACTCTGTTTCCAGTACTGATCTGGCTTCCAAACGACGTAGATCTCGTCCACCTCTAGTACTTCCCAACTTTCCACCACCACCTGGTCCTTTTCTGAATACAGCTGGTCCAAGTTCATCGCTTTCAAATCCTTCTTTGTTTTCGTCGTCGACCACTCCATTGGGATCAGTTAATTCTGCTAATTTAGGTCTTTCGTCAGCCAATTCTTCATATCTCACGGCTTCTACGATTCAATCACCTACTAACTTGGCTAAACCATCAAATAATTTTTTGGCATCTGCTATTCAATCTCCAATTACGCCGTTTGGTTCTGACCAAGCACAACAACAGGTTGAACCTCCTTCTTCTGTTCCTCCTTCTCAAACAATGAATGCAATGGCATCTGGTAATCAACAAAGCATGAGCAATTTGAATATTTCAAACTTGAACAGCTACACTGGATTTGTTCCTAATTCAATGAATGGTTTGAATACTTCTGGCGTGTCTTCGGTATCTTCTGTGTCATCAGTTTCGTCTCCAAATCCTCAACCTTTAAAGGGTTATGCTCATTCTTCAAGCCAGCAGCAAGCAGTATCTCAGCAAGCGCAACAAAAGGCTTCTCATGTCTATTCACCTGGCGTGAATCCTGAAATATCTGCTAGGTTTACTCAATCGTTACAGCAGTCGTCGTCTCAAGATATGACACCATCAATAGCTCAGGTAGCAAGTCAAGCAATGAACCGACAGCTCAATGGAAATACTGGCGATGCTGCTAACGATAACACTTCTTCACAAATTATGAATAGCTTGTCTATGATGACAATGCAAGCACACTCACAAAATCAAATGCTGCAGCAACTTCAACATCAGCAACAAAAGCAAACTGCGGTGACTTCTCCACCCTTGCAGACTGGTGTATCTCGGACACAAAATACCAACACTCAAAAGCTTTCAAATGATCAGAATTTCCAGGACCAAAGTAACAATACACACGTTTCACAGCCACTGCAGCCTGTACCGTCTAATCAATCTTTACAGCCAGTTAGTTCTACACAGTCTTCGCACTCGATGCAGTCTGTTCGCTCTGTTGGATCTGTTTTAGATATTGATGCTGATGTTGATATGTTTGATCAAAGTTCTTTACAACATTCACATTCATTAAACTTTCAACACGTCACTTCGTCAGGTTCAAGTGCTACTATTGACTCTACTGCGGCCATGGCAATGCAATCGGGTAATGTCAATCAAAGCATGCCATCATCAAATGTTTTGGCTCATAATTCTGTTCCTGTTACAAACGAAAATCAAAGTTCTATGAATGCTTCAGATATTCGAACACAAGTAGTTTCGCAGCAACATTCTGTTAAACAACAGCCTAATCAACAAGATCAATCTTCTCAATTTGTCATGTTTTATGATCCCAGTACTTATTTTAATGAGATGCAACTACAACCTCAATCAGTCCAATTACCTGCGCAAAACGTTTCTACTCAGCAGCAAAATCTTCAGCATTCATTAAACAATAATACCATAAATCCTGTTGATCCAAATTCCGGTATTCCTTTGACTGAAAATGTGTCTGCATTGTCTTACAGCCATACAGTTCCAAATAGACAATCGAATGTAAGTGACTCTGTAAATACTTCTGATCCAACAGCAGGTTTGACTTCGAGTAATGGTACAGTTAATGCTACATCAAGTGATTTGAGTACTAATGTTTCTAACATGAGTATTATTGGAGAGTCTAATGAAGCCACTGCTTCAAATAATTCCATCATTCATGATGCTCAAGAAATGTTTAACAATTACTCGATGGCTTTTCAAGGTATTGATCCAATGACTGTTTCTCAGCCACAACAAAATTCCAAGCAGCAGCAGCAGGCACAAAACCGGCACCATACAATTGTTCAACAACAATCACACAATTCGCAAGGTGTTGGGTCAGAACATGATTTTTCTTTTAATCAGTTGACGTCATCTCAACTCGAGCAGGTTCATCAACAATTGCAGCAGCAACAACCACAAGATAATCAGCAAGTACTTCAGCAACAACAGCAACGGCAACAACAACAACAGCAACAGAATCATCATTCACCTTTGTCACAAAACATCCAACATTTGTCCGAATTGCAAATGTCAGCCGAGATAGCAGCGGAACTACAGCAACAGATGACAAGTCTTCAATTTGAATCTGTTCACCCAGCACCTGAATGGTTGACGTCTCTTAATGAAGCTTCTGCTTCTAATAGTAATGTTGGCAGTATTAATTCTAATGGGAACAATACCAACAATAATAACAGTAATGAAACCGGAAACGGTGTTGGTACTCATGCCAATAATGGCGTCAATTCAAATAATGGTGACACTATATGTACAGTTGAACCATTTGCAGCTGACAAATCTTGAAGTTTTTGTTGAAAAAAAAATTTATTTCTTTTTTTATTTCTATCTCATTCGTTTATTATTTACAGTCACTATTTTTATATATTTCAAAATTCTTTTTGTTTTAATACAAACTAGTACACATGTTTATGTATACATATTTATTTACTTATATTGTATTACTAGCTTTTATTGATATTTCTGGGTTTTTATTTATTTACTTTTTAAAAAACGATATTATTTGTACAAATATTTTTTCCTGATTTTTGATTTTATTTAGAGATATGTTTTTTTATTTCAACAAGACTTTTTTTTTCTGGTTTATTGAAAACATGTTTACTTTACTGATACCATCATGTATGAGATAACTAGAGGTTTTTAAAATAGATGGTTTTTAATTAAACCAGTTTTACAAAAGTATTTTTAATTTCAGTATCTGTTGGTAAATGCATCAATAATCGTTTTGAAAACAGAATCTTTAATTGAAATCTAATCATTAAAAAGTTCAAACCAAATAAAAAATAAAAAAATCAAATTAATCTACAGAAACAAATTAAATAAATAAAGAAACAAATTAAAAAAAAAATTCAGTTGAATCGTTTTTTATGCCATACAGGACTAGAAATGGTTAGTCGTACATGCTTCAACAACCTTGGTGAACCATTCACGCCAATCCAGCTGTTTTCTTTTTAGGAGGTTCAGTACGAACGTAATGCGACGGGCATTTATAACCGTCTTCATTGTTTTCGAGATAAAGTTGATGATAATCTTCAGCGTCCCAGAAAATCTTGATGGGTTCGACAACAGTAACAACGGTTTCATCAACCGGATCATACCACTCCTTTTGATACTTGTCTTTAATCTGTTGTGCAATCTTTGTTTGGGAGTCGCTGTGTGTGAAAACGGCACTTCTGTATTGAGTTCCAAAGTCGTCAGGGCCTTGTTGGTCTAAAGTGGTTGGATCATGGATACGGAAAAAAAAGTCAACCAATTCGGCGTATGATACAATAGTTGGGTCGTACGATATTTGAAGAACTTCAGCGTGGTTTGTAGTGTTTGTGCAAACTTCTTTATATGTAGGGAGTGTGGATTGGGAGTAGCCTCCGCTATAGCCTACTCTGGCATCGATGAGACCGCCTTGCAGTGAAGAAGTCTCGTCGTTTGCTTCAACAGAACTCAACAGAGTGTTCTTTTTGGCGGATTGTGAGCCAAAGTGTTTACGGAAAATGTGTTCAGTGCCCCAGAAGCAGCCGGCAGCAAAAGTTGCAATTTCAGAGCCTTCGGGAACTTGTAAAGAGTGGGAAATAGGGCCAGGAAGGTAACCAAGAGAAGCCTTTACAGATTCAGGATCAGTAACGTTTCCGTGGTCATCGACTTGGATGCAAATTTGAGAGTTTGACACAGCGACTGGATCACGCTTTTCGTGAATATCAGAGGTTTGAGGAGCAGTCAAAACGTCGGCAGTAGACATGGTTGTTTGTGAATCAACGGCAGGAGATGGTTGTTTTGGTTCTAGTTTCAATGATTGTTTGTATTTCAAAGCAATCACAAGGGCAATAAGAATGGGAAATAGAGCAAAAAGTCTGTATTTCAGGCGAATATCAGCGTTTTGGATCCGTTTGGAGTTGTAAGAAGCGTTTTTCTGTTTTTTAGAATAGTCAGGTTTGATGTTGTTGGAACCAGCAGAAACTGGAGCTTTTGCAGTGGGAACGTCGCTCATTTTAAATGATTCTGAACGAGTCTTGATGGGCAGTGTTGATAGGCCAAATCCGAGGACAGCGAGTGGAAAACCGGTGGTTGAAAATGCAGACGAGGTTGACAAATTGTTTTCATGAGGCAAAAGCAGGTCCTATATAGACGCAATTGCACAAAATCAGGTGCTTTTTCGTGACACAGTCTGGAAATTGCAACTTGTCACGCAAAATGATGTTGTGTATTCCAGATTGTATACTAATTGTATTTGTAATTGAACCAGCACGTGAAAGTCATAGAAACCAAAGATTACTCAACTTAACTCAGTCTTACTTTGCAATTGTCAACTCGCGTTTATTCATTGACGTCGCACGGCTGTTTTTGTTATGTAAAATGCACGGCTACAACCCTAGACCTTGAAATTTTTTTTTTTTTCAATCCATAAAAATTTTTGAATATTTTTGTTTTTTTTTAAATAAAATTTTTTCCAACTTTTCAATTTTTTTGAAAAGAACAAAAAAAAAACATTAAATAAAAGTTTTTTTTTATAGAAATGCCATCGATAGCAAAAAACAAAAAGTCTTCTGGCTCTGCCAAAAAGACAAACGCTGCTCCAAAGGCTAATACCAATACTAAGACTACTGACTCTAAAAAGTCGGATGCTGGTTCTGTTACAAAGTCGGCACCAAAACCTGAAAAAAAGGTTTCTGTTCTTGGTGACGATTCTGCATTCCCAAGAGGTGGAGGTTCTGTTTTGACTCCGTTAGAAATTAAACAAGCTTCAAATGAAGCTGTTCAAGATGTTTTGTTTTCTGTAAGTTTTATTTTTTTTTTCTGTTCAATATCTCAATTTCTAATTCTTTATTCTAGAATGATAAACAATCTCAAGAAAACAATGGCAAAAAAAGAAAAGCTCCTTCTTCAGCTATTGCTTCTAAAAAAGCTAAAATCTTTTCGGCTTCTAAAAAGAATTCCAAATCCTTCCGTTCTGAGGAACCTGGCTCAAAAATTGACCAACTCAACTATCATACCCTTGTTAAAGGAACCCATATTCTGGGCCAAATCACCAAAATTAAGCCTCTCGAGCTTATTGTTTCTCTTCCAAATTCATTGACTGGTCATGTTCCGATTACAAACATTTCATCTCAACTTACTTCTATTCTTGAAAATCAAAACGATGATTCTGACGAAGAAATGGAAGATTCGGAAGATTCTAAATCTGATACCCTCCCAAATCTTTTGGATTTGTTCCAAATCGGTCAATTCATCAAAACAACAGTTGTTTCAACCACTTCTCCTTATGGCGGTGCAGCCGAAAAACGTCATATTGAACTCACTGTCGACCCTTCACAAGTCAATGCAGAGCTTAACAAAGAAGACTTTGCTCCTGGTATGGCTGTTCAGGGTTCAGTCGCTAGTGTTGAAGATCATGGTTTGATTATTGATTTGGGTGTTGCATCTTCTTCAAAGCTTTCTGCTTTCCTTTCAAACAAGGAAATCAAACTGGCATCCGGCATTTCAATTCCATCTAAAACTCACGTTGGTCAAGTATTGTTACTTACCATTGTCTCTGTATCTGGAAACGGTAGAACTCTCACACTTACTTGTAATCCTCTTTCTCAAAAGGTTCCTCTTCTTACAACCGTTGAGTCAATAAAAGCTGCAACCGCTGGTGTTATGGTTGACGCTACCATTACTGAAGTCAAGCCAAATGGTGTTGTTGTCAATATTTATGACCACGCCACTGGTACTATTCCTCTCATTCACATTCCTGACCACACTACTAAATCAGACTCTGAAGAAAAGAAAGACAAATTCATTATCGGTGATAGACTTAAAGCCCGTGTTTTGGCAACTCTTCCTCACATTGAAGATGGATACCGTGTTTCGTTGTCTCTTCTTCCTCACGTATTGGCTTTAAAATCTGCTTTTGCTCCAGAATCAAGTACTAAATCTCCAGAATCTGATCCTTTGGATGCTCTTCCAATTGGTCATATTGTCGACAACTCTAAAGTCGTTGAAGTTGATCTTAATCGTGGTGTTTTTGCTGATGTCCATTATAACGGTCTTCAAGGTTATGTTCACATCACCAAGCTTTCTGATGACAACAAACCAAATGCTTTGGGTCCATCTCTTGGTCCTTACAAAATCGGCTCTGTTCACCGTGCAAGAATTTTAGATTTCTGCTACATTGATAATATGTACAAGCTTTCATATCAGCAATCTGTGCTTAACAGAGAGTTCCTCAACATTGCTGAAATTCCTGTTGGCGCCAAGGTTACTGTTACTGTTGCAAATATCAGTGCTTCTGGTGATATTACAGTTACGCTTGCTGACGGTATCAAGGGTATGGTTCCTTCCATTTATGTCAGTGACGTTAAGCTCAATTTCCCTGAAAAGAAGTACAAGGTTGGATCTAAAGTCAAAGCTAGAGTTCTCACTGTCGATACAGAAAAGAACCGTATTAAACTTACTTTCAAGAAGACATATTTGGACGATTCCAAGGACAACAAAAACATCATCACATCTTATGAAAAGACACAAGTTGGAGATAAGGCTATTTCCACAGTCACATCCATCAAGCCAAGTGGTGTTATTGTCGAATTTTTCAACAACACTAGAGCTTTTGTTCATCGTTCAGAAATTAGTGAAGCTTTTGTTTCTAACCCCAAGGATCACTTCAGACTTGGCCAAACCGTTACTGTTAGAATATTGCAAGTCGATGCCGATAATGATCGTATGATGGCTACTTGCAGAACATACAATGCTGCTGCCGGAAACAATGAAAAAGCTGCTGAAGCTCTTTCTAAAATCAGCCCAGGTAGATCTATTGTTGCTGGTACTGTTTCTGAAAAGACCATTGATAGTGTCATTTTTGATATTGAAACCGAAGAAGGAGAAGATGCTTCTATTCGTGGTATTCTCAACTTTGCACAACTTGCTGATGACTCTTCTGAAGAAAAGAAGCGTGCAATGTTTAAGAAGATTAGCGTTGGTTCTAGAATGACTGACTTGTTAGTTTTGGAAAAGCTTGAACAAAAGAATATGGTTGTTCTTACCAGCAAGCCAAGTTTGATCAAAACTGCCAAAAAGATTCTTGAAGAAACTGATGGCGCACAAGGTCTTCCTTCTGATATTTCTGAAGTTTCTGTTGGACAAAAACTTCACGGTTTTATTTCCAATGTTACATCCAACGGTGGTGTTTTCGTTACTTTTGCCAATAGACTTACTGCTCTTGCTCCTAAAGGTGAATTATTTGATTCCAACACATTTATCACCGATCCCACCCCGTACTTTAAAAAGCTCTCTTCTGTTTCTTGTACCGTTATTAGTGTTGATCCTGCAAACAACCGTTTCAACGTTTCTTTCAAGCAAACACCTGGATCCAAGAAAAATAACAAGGAAAGAGATGAGGAAGACGAAAAGCTTATGCTTCAGCGCCCTGCTCTTAACCCTGTTGATTCTGCCATCAAGAACTTGTCTGATTACAAGATTGGTAGATTGACTAGTGCTCGTATTTTGGGTGT
>JAJLVH010000094.1:0-17927 GCA_030570155.1 Magnusiomyces magnusii
TTTTGCTTTTGATCACTGGCAATTGCCAATATTTGACCATCGGGTGAAAACTCCAAAGATGAAACTGCTGTAATCAAATGCTTAATGACAGCTCTGGGTTTGTACATCAAAGGCTCACCAAATGTTCCAGTGTCTTGTCCACCGGCCTGAACAGTTTTTCGGTCATAGACATTTACAACACCATTATTACTGCCTACAGCCAACCAACGATCTCCTTTACCACCAAGAGCCAATTTGCAAATACCAATACCTCCCTCATCGCGCCATCGGCTAGTGAATTGACGAGTCTTGACATCCCATTCCCAAACATCTCCATGACTGTTGGCCATAATAACATGACGACCATCATGAGTCCAAACTAAATCAACAATAGCATCGTCAATCTTTGCACCAGCAACCCACTGTGCATTTCGGGCAGAAAGCACATTCATCCAACCCTGTTCGCCAATAAGTGCAATGTATTTTCCGCATGGTGATATCTTAAACTTTTCAAAGTTAGGCTGTGTGTCTTGGTGACCATAAAGATTTGTCACTTTGGCTACATTTCCAGTATCAATATCCCAAATTCTAAGATTCTTGCGAACACCACCAGCAAGCACTCTAACACCATCTGGATGAAACTCAGCTGTTTTGAACGGAAGTCGACGAACATGTAGTGACGAAACAAGTGGATTCTTTTTTCCGTCAACATGATAAATTCTCAATGTTTGATCAAAACCACAGGTCAAAAGCAATGGGTGAGTGGGATGAAAGCCCATACTTTGGATGACGGCAAGCGATGGAGCCGACTGGTTTGCATCTTGGAGTCTTTCGATATCAATGTTTGTTGCAGGTAACATTTTGGTTTTTTTGGTAGAAACGTATCTTGCAGCATTTTGAAGCAATGATTTAAGTGGATTAGTACCTTGTTGACTTGAACGTCCTTCTTCGTCATCAGTATCAAGATCCATGTCATCATTCTCGCTGTCGTATTCTTTATTACTTTCCTTTGCCCATTCAGGAATAGGGTAAACCTTTTCAAAACGTGCGCGTAATCTTTTGGCATATTCGCGACCAGAAACATGGTTTTCTTCAGCATTCTTTCGAAGCTTTTTCAGTCTGTTGTTATTAGCTAAAGACACTTGTAATCTTTCGTCATCGCTATCAATCCAAGCAGCTGTACCACCATTAACGTCAAGGATCTCATTATGATCTTCTTCACTTAAACTAGTATCACTTTCATCGTCTGCATCATCACTGTCACTATCACTGCCACTTGCGCTACCACTTTCATTATCACCATTAGGGTCATCAACAACGAAAAGATCAGCGTCATCTAAAGCAGCCAAATCTTCATCATCTCCACTGTTATTGTCGCTTCCAAAATCTTCATCTTCATCTGATTCAAGTTCATCTTTCATGTTTTGTTGGTTAAGGTCTTCAAGATATGAGTCCAAATCAAAGTGTCGAAGTGACGATTCGAATCCTGAAATATCGCCGAATACAAGCTTCTCAAGAGCAATTTCTTCTTCGTCTTTTTCTAAAACTGATTTTGTATTCTTTCCATTCTTTTTTGACTGGACTTTGGCGTTATTTCGTATTCTTTTTGATCCTTTCTTGTTATCCATAGTCTTTCCAGACCGTTTCTTTGAATCCATGTTGGTCGACATGGTATCTATATTTGTTTATGTCGATTTTTTTTTGAAAAACAATAATAAAAAAAATAGAATAAAAAATTCTAAACGTTCAACAAAAAAGAACTTTTAAAGTTGAACTTTTTGAAAATATGTTTTTTTTGATTAAAATTGAAAATTGTATTTAACAAAAATTTTCCAAAATAAAAAAAAAAGCATACGGCTACACATCACATGATTGTAAAAATTTTTTTTTTTTTTTTTCCAACATCAAAAAATAAAAAAATCAATAACTCATTTTGAAGAGAAAACTTTAAAATCTATTTAGAAAAATCTGATTTTGGGCTTTGTTTTCAGTAATGACAGACTTTGTAAGTGTTAATTCTGTTTCTACAGGTTTGGTTTTGTTTGAATATTGTACTAACTATTTACATAGTCTCAATTAGATACCTCAGAGAAAGTTACGAGGTTTCTTAGAAACAAGGCCTCTAAACCTTCTGATCTGGTCGAAGTTGCAACCAAATTGCTTGATGGATCATTAGATATATTTCTTCCTCAAAAAGAGGTTGTCGTATTGCAATGGCTGTTTGACTATCTTTCTGACAAAAAGAATGCTCAAAATAGAGTGAATGTTGGCTTTTGGAAAATCTTTTATACCACTTGGAAATCTTTATCTAAAGATCAAGATACTCTTTCACGTATTTACCTTTCAAACAACTTTGTCGGAATTCTCAGCGACACTTTTGTTCAAGCGATTTCTCAATGCAAGGACAACTCCAGCATTGAAGAACTTTTGACTGGAATTGCGAATGCGTTGACAGAACTTAACAAATCCAATCTTTGGTTTAAATTACGAACAGATAATTTTATTTCTCTTGTTGATTCGTACGCCAAATTTGTCATTCACGCAAATCGCACTATCAAGTTTATGCCTTCATCTTTAAACGTTATCAGTTCTTTGATTTCAAACATGATCAAGTCTACATTATCTAGTCCTTCGGATCTTAAAAAAATCTCATCAACATTTGATACCAAGGCATTAGGAGACATTTTTGTCACATTAAATTTGGATATCGTTGGCGATACTTTGTCATTGTTTACAAATTTGGTAGCTTTGCTTATTACCACTGCTGATGACAAAACTACAGAATTGAATATCGAACCCATCACTGATGCCATCAGCTCATACAAACTTTCCGAACAAGAAAAGGAACAATCCGCCATCAAGTTTTTTCAAATTCTTGCCACATCTTGGCCCAAAAAATCACCCAATGCATTTTCACAGCTTCGTACCATTGTTCCATCTGCTCTTGAACAGCTTGTTTCCATTTCAGCCGAAAAGAAAATCAAAATTGATTCTGAATTCCTTGAATCAACAATTTCACAAATATTTGACAAGAAAGACAAAACTGATGTTGATTGGGAACTTTTGTTGTTTATTCACAATATTGAAGAATCATTTTTGACTGATCACAAATGGCTTTCAAAAATTTTGTCAGCCCCGTCTGGTCAAAAAAATGTTGCACAATTTGAATTGTTTGCTGAAACTTTGATTGATTACTTTTCCAACTCTAGAGAACTTCCTCAATTTATTTTGGCTTGGAAAAAAAACCTTGATACCTCATGTTGGAATGATACATTTATTTCCGAGTACCTTTCTATTAAAGTCAGATCATTGTCCAACATTCAATTACAAAGTTTGTTAAACGCATTAGTATTGTCATTGGATCGCGATGACAATGATATCACTCCTGCTCAACTTTATCTTCCTATTATTGTCTGTGTTCTCAGCTTTTTCCAGCAACCTACATTACCAAGCTCCACTTTATTTCAACCTCTTTTTTCAGTTCTTAATTCAACCAAGTTTTCTGACTCTTCTATTTTCTGGACATTGAAATATTTGATTCTTTCCATTAGCTCGGGCTTTGTGACTAAGTTTCAAGCCGAAATCTTGTCGCAAGCCAAGGATATTAAATATGGATTGAAAAATGGTGATGACGAATTGGCTGAGGCCGTTATGCAAACTTTGTTTAGAATTTCTGAGTTTGTTGAAATCTCGGTTTTCAGCAAGTATGTCAGCAAGTTGTTGAAATACATTGGAAAGAAGTCCCATAACAACACCTTGTTTTTTGATAGTATCTGTGATCGATGGTTATTGCTGGTTAATACCAAATTCTCCAAAAAACACAAGGAAAAACTCATTTCTTTATTTGCTACCGACAAGGAATCATTTAACAAGATTTGTGCAACAGAACTGTTTTACGAACAGAAATCTTTGTCTCCATTGGTTTTTGATCAGCTTGGCGATAAAAGTGAACTTAAGAAGGAAATTGCAAGAATTCGCATTATCGCTGAGATGCCATTATCTGCAATCAAAATCACTAGACGACGCAAGATTATTGATACCCTTACATCAATGGCCATACCAAAAGATAAAGCCAAATCGAAATCAAAAAGCGGCAACTCACATGAGTTGGAGCTTCAACTTGCTGTACGCACAGCTCTTGATCATTTACTTTCTCATCCCACTCTCACTGTGTCATTAGTTTCTGATCATGAAAAGTTTCAAAAGTACCTTCAATCTTCTGCTATTTTTAAGAATATCGAGCTTGATCAGTTGACTAGACATACTTGTGAAAACATTTTAAGATATCACAACAAGTACCATGCCAAATCTGAGGCTAGTGCCAAGTTTTTGAAAAAGCTGATTGAACAAGAGGTTGTTCTGTTAGACAAGAGCGATGTTAAAACTTCAAACGAATTGGATTTTGCTACAATGATTGTTTCTATATTGGATGCTGAAGTGTTTGCACCAACCAAGAAGAATATCAAAGGTTTGGATCAGATTGTTATTGAACGATTGGGTTCTACTTTGAAACCTGCAAACGATATTACCATCAAAAACAATGCAAAAGATCTTTTTGAAGCTTTACATATTATGCAAAACTTGGCCACACTTTCTATCACAAAGTCTGAAGAATTGTCAAACTTGGATGATATTTTGAAAACCACTGGTGCATATGCTACATTGGTTGTCAACAAGTTTACCAATAGTGAAACTGATGCCAAAACACTTGACGATTTGAAAAATCTTGCTCAGTACTGTTTCACTGTACTTGCCCATCTTTCGAATTCCAAAGAAGAGATTGAGTCTTCGCTTGTTTATTACATCGCTTTTTTGGAATTTGGCGTCGAGGTATCCTTATCCGATTTAGTTTATTGTGCTAAGAAGCTTGAAAAAGAAGATTTCGCTACATTACTTTATAAAACAGTTTCAAGTGCGTTTTCAGCTTTGGATTCCCAAGCAACTCCTCCATTTACCACCATCAAAACTACAGAAGCATTTTTGAGAGCTTGTAAAGATGAAGAAAACGCTTCTGTTTCTGAATCTTTATGTCATCTTTTAACCGACATTTTGAAAAACACTCGACAACTGACTGAAAAAGATGTTTTTGCATTTTTCGATTTAGCAGAGTTTTCTGTTAAAGATCGATCAAAGCTTGTTACAACATTTAGTCTTGAACTTTTGGTTTCCATTTTTGTTCGCATGTGTACCACACAATTTGGACCAACGTTTGTTCCCACCACCGGCTCGCCTGATTTGGTATACACTCGTCTTGCCGAAGTTGCTTCTTCTTCTGTTGTATTTAACAGAAACAGACTGTTGGGAAAATACCACATTTTAACACAGCTTCTTACAGCTTTGTTGGGTTGCTTGACCAACCATTCTCAAGTTGCTCCAACTGGACCCAAATCTGCAGTTGATGCACAGCTTGCCAACCCAACTTCTAATGTTGATAAGGTATTCCATCCTGTTTGGGTTACATCGTGCTCTGACACTTTTACCGAAAAGAGCGGCGAAGCATATACCCGTCTCATTGCAAACTTATCATCAAGCAGTGTTTCGTATAAAGAGACCAGCGAAAAGCATCGTCTTACATCTTATACCCAAACATTGAAACGTCACTTGTCATTATACATTGGCGTTGTGTTGATCAACTATATTAGATTTTCTCTTCAAGAAGGCTTTCCTTCAGTTGTTAGAAGAGGTCTTGTGCCTGGTTTTTATATGGTTTTCAACACTATTGGTCAAGACCAATTGAAGAATGTCAACTTGCAGCTTGATGCCAATTCAAGACCATATTTCAAGACACTTTACGAAGATTATATGGCTCATGGTAAATGGAGAAATGATTAAGTTTAGTTATTAGAAATTAAAAAAATTTGTTTTTAGAATATGTAAATTAATTAAAATGTTGAAATTTGGTTTTTTTTTTTTTTTTTTTTAAATTTCAAATTCTTTGTTAAGTTGGAATGGCATTTGGGTGCAAATTGTTGGATTTGGCACAAGATCAATGAGGGAGAAATTTAAGTTGTGTCAATCTTTAATACAAGACATATATATATTGTAAAATGTTTGTTTGTAACAAAGTTTTCATAACTAACTACACACAAAGTAATAATCTTACAAAATATAAGACTCTCGGTACTACAGAACGAGCTGCAACAAAACAACACGAAGCATGTCTGAAAAATCGAAGTCGATTCACGCGCCTGATGATGATGGAGGTGGCAGAAATATAGGAGAAAGGTTACTCTGAACAGAGGATTATATGAAAGAGGTGAGAGGAGGAAAATCATACTATTACTCAGTCCTCTTGACAGAGAAGACTGACACGACTTGGAAACTTTTTCAACCTTGGGAACTGGAGATATATGAAGATATGAAATCCACACTTGAGGAAGTGGGATACTATGCCAGGTCTGGTACAATTCTAAAGCCCAAGGCTGTTTCTTTGATGAAACAAAAGCTATACGACTTATATGACAAGGATTTGTTCAATGATGTTCTACCATTTAATCACATTAGAGTAGAAAAATACTTTGGAAAGATGAAATACGACGGCTTGCAGGTGCTTAAACACATGGGAAAGACGAGAATGTTAGAGCCCGAGCAGTACAGGGGTCTAAGACGGAGTCCGCAATACATGAGTTCATTTGATGACATGATGATAAGACTTCAAGAAATCATTTTGAAAGATTGGGAAATGGAGGGTATATCGCACTTGGGAGAGTTGGCTACTTTATCAGAAGATACTACAAAAAAGGGACTAACAGTGCTTGAGACCCAGGTATTATTGATTGAGATCGGCTATATCTGTGAATTGATTAGAAAGTTCTTGTACGATACATTTGAAGACAGAGTGGAGACGTGGGAGAAGCTATCGTTAAGAAGAATATTTAATAGCATTGATATGGATTTTAAGTATGCACACGACGAAGAAACAGACGAAATGTTGGGCTATCTCGGTTTAAGTGGGAGCTTTTTCTATGGACTGGAGGATACTGGAAATCTTCTAGAAGATAATAATATGATAGTTGTTTTTGAGAGAGTGCGGAGTTGGGTGAATGACGCATGTGCAAAGAGAAATAGCTTCAAAAAAATATATCCTAAAGGTGAAGAACTCTATGGTGAGTATGCTATTTCTACCCAGGTTGCCACATTGATGAGGCAACTGAAGGCAAATGGCATAGGAGGCAATGTTGCGGAATTAGACCACGAATGGATCACAAACATTCCCAATTTTGGGGATTTCTACAAGAGGGAGAGCGATCTTCCGCAGGATGAAAAGTATCTCGAAAGAA
The DNA here is from genome assembly GCA_030570155.1 of Magnusiomyces magnusii. Classification (NCBI taxonomy): domain Eukaryota; kingdom Fungi; phylum Ascomycota; class Dipodascomycetes; order Dipodascales; family Dipodascaceae; genus Magnusiomyces; species Magnusiomyces magnusii. Next base: position 7,260 of record JAJLVH010000094.1, read on the forward strand.
TTGCGAGTATATTGCAAACTTTGTCACATTCTGCTCAAGTTTTTGCAAAAGAATTTACTATAAAGGAAGAACTTGGTCATGTCGGTCCGATCAGGAAGAATAATGAGAAAGCAGTTGACGAGTATATAGTGTCTAATAGTGATGAGAAGGAAGATTTGGTTTCAGGTTTGAGTGCAATAAGATTTTCGGGAGTGAAGAAGGTGGCCCGCTACAACAAAAACACAGAAGATGAAATATTTAGAGCACTCAGCCGAATGGTACTTGATGAATATGTTGAGGGATCAGGGGAAGACATAAAGAAATTGATAGATTACGCAAGCGGTCAAGAGAAACCATCAAATACAGTCGAATTATTTCGACTGTATGAAAGAGAAGGAAAACTTAAGGTGAAGAGAGAAACTATCAGAAAACCCAACAATACGAAAGTTACAAAGTCTGGCGACAACAGTTCGAAATAGATACCCACTAAGCCAGCAGCAAAGAGATAGCATAAGGCTGCAAAAATGAGAATGACAATTCCAGAAACTGAATGGTAACGAGACCAATGAATACACTAAAGAATTGTCTTTTCCAGCCACGAGTGTCTTTGGCGAAAAGAAACAAATCAAAGCGAGGTCGACCTAGAAAGAAATTACTTGTTGAGAAAAAAAGGTGAGTAAAACATACGACAAAAACCGAGAGTACTCAGAGAAGACGAGGCAGATCAAGAAAAGATAAATCAGATGAAACGAAAAAGAGAATTAACGAATGATGACGAATTAGTTTATAAAGGCGAAAATCTAATAAGAGCACCAGGTATGGAAGATAGTGCTGGCCTTGAGAAAAGAAAATTCATTGACAAGATGACAGAAGAGGTTTACCAACTGAATGCAATGAAAGGGTCTTTGATACCTATTGCTACTATATAAAAAAATAAAGACAATGATTGATCAGCTACAGTACTTGCTTGGGTTGATGATTTTCTAGTTATGGGACAAGACCTGAAGGTTCGGATTTTGGTAGCATCAAGAAGTTCTCGGGGTTAAGTATTGATGTTCAAGATGGTTATCTGACTGTTACCAAAGCTAGTACTAAAGATCAACTGGCAGGTTACCTTACTAAGCCTATTGCTGGTGAACCATTCTAAAAAACAATCAAAAAATAAACTATTTTGAAATATATGTTTGTTTGTAACTGTTTCTATAAAAGGCTTTTGCCATCATTTTTTATTATAAAGCCAACTACAGTCGAAGTAATAATCTCAAGACAACTGAGCATTGACTAGAAAGGTCATTGTTGCAACGAGTCTTGGTGGTTACCAGAGAGTCAGAGCAATAGAAGCACCATAGCGAAAATTTTGGATGTAACCAATTAGTTTACGAAAAAACAATGAGCGCCAAGAACAAAAACATGTTTGAAATATTTGCAAAAAAAAAAAAAAAAATTAATTAATTAAATTCTAAAGCAGAAAGCTAAGGAGTTTGAACGGTACATGATGTATATTAGGATTGATTTTGATCATGGCTAGTTTTGAAAACCGACTGTAATAAATAACGTTGATCAAATAATAATCCGTTGGATACAGTGAATAATCAAAAGACGAGTTTAAAAAAAAAAAAAAAAAGATTAGCATCGAAGTTTAAAGTAACATTAAAGTTCCCGGAACTAGGTTGTGGGTCTTTGTGCTTCGGCTCGGCTTAAGATCAATTGAAAAAACTCGACAACACCGGCTCTTAAATGTGAAAAAAACAAAACAAAAAACATCAAAATGGACAACAAAAACGCCAATTACACTTTGAGCATGCTTGGAATCCAAGCTTGAACTAGAAGATCAACGAAATGAGCAGCCAATCTACCGATACATACACACTGCTACGATATCATGCCATATTTCGCAGATTTTGTTCTCGAGAACTCGTAACGCAAGATGCAAAAGCAGCCAAAGCTCTGCAGCGACTGCAATTCCAAACTTTTTGAACGTTTTTGAACGTTTTTGAACATTTTTGAATGTTTTTGAATGTTTTTGATTTTTTTGATTGGAAATGGTGTCCGAAAATTATCAGATGAGCGCTTTTAAACGAGCCTCGCGACCAACCAATCGCAGGCTACGGTTGCACTTCCAACCCGATCTGATAATTTTTTATTTCCAAACCCGGAAAATACGCAGCGTCACCCTAACCCGCTTCGCATTTGTTTTTATTTCCGACTGAAGCTTTTTTTTTTCTTATAAAAACAAACTTTTTTACTTTTTCGATTGAACCGTTATTTTCTTTTTTCTTTCTGATATTGGCACGAAATTTAAGAAACCTGCCATATTTCATCCATAAAAAAAAATTAAAAAAATATTCATCATGGAAAAAACAAACCTTTTGGCAGAGTTTTCTTCTCAAAGCTCTTCATCCGGCACCAAAAAGAACTCACATCAAAATGCCTCCGCAACATTTACAGTGCAAGGCATGACCTGCGGTGCATGTGTGGCTGCTATCACTAATGGTTTAGAAGGTCTCGAAGGTGTCGCCACTGCCTCTGTTTCTCTTGTAACTGAACGCGCTTCGGTATCTTTTGATCCTGTTGCTATCACTTCTGCAGACATTTTGGAACGTATTGAAGATTGTGGTTTTGATGCCCGACTTATAACCGAAACTTTACCTCGTAAAAACGAACCTACTTCAACTTTGGATCAATCACTATCTGAAAAACCTTCTCAACAGTTGCTCTATTCAGCTACTGTCTCAATCTCTGGCATGACCTGTGGTGCATGCTCTGCATCTATTACAAATAATTTAGAAGCTCTCAAAGGTGTCAATAATGTTGCTATTTCACTAATTACTGAAAGAGGTGCTATCGAATTCGATTCTAAATTGGTTTCTACAGATAAAATCATTGAAGAAATTGAAGATAGCGGTTTTGACGCCACTTTGATTTCTTCTTCTCCATTACCACAGCAATCTACTTCTCAAACTGAGGCTTTTTCAACTCTGCAATCTCAATCACCATCCAATCCTGATGCTTCTCAAACCCAAACTCTTAAACTTAAGGTTTACGGAATGACTTGCTCGAGCTGTAGCAACACTGTAGAAGATGCTCTTCGATCCGTTCCTGGTGTCTCGGACGCTTTAGTTAATTTAGTCCTCGAGGAAGCAACTGTTTATTTTGACTCTACTATCACTGGTCCTCGTTTCATTGTTGAAGCCATTGAAAATATCGGATTTGACGCTATTCTTGCTTCTACTGCTGATAATGCCCTTCAAATTGAGTCTCTTTCAAAAGCTAAAGTCATCAGCAGAGCTCGAAACGAGCTCATTTTAAGTGCATTACTGGCTGTTCCAGTCATAATAATATCTCGTTTTATACCAAAACCTTTGGCATTTCTTTCAATTTTAAAGTCCCAAATCTGCACACCTGGTCTTTACCTTGATGATATTATCAACCTCACATTAACTATTCCCATCCAATTTGGTATTGGCGCTCGTTTTTACAAAGCCTCGCTAAAGGCTATTCGTCACAAATCGTTGACTATGGATGTCTTGGTTTGTTTATCTACCTCATGTGCATTTTTTTTCAGCATCTTTATCATGTTTCTCTCTATTATTCGAAAGTCTCCCAGACATCCTCATACCCTTTGGGAAACCCCTGCTATGATTACCACCTTTATTGTTGGCGGTAAATATCTTGAAAATAAGGCAAAAGGTCAGACTTCAAGCGCCCTTGCCAGACTCATTCAACTTTCCCCATCAATGGCTACCATTTATACCAACACTGAACGATATGGTAATACCACCAAGAATATTTTGGAAACTGATTCTGTAAATACTTCGTCGCCTTCAAATTCTGATAATTCAGCTGATGCAAGTGACGAATCCCGTCTTGAGACAAAATCGATTCCTACTGAACTTATTCAAACTGGTGATATTGTTTTGGTTCTTCCTGGTGAAAAAATCCCTGCTGATGGTGTTGTGATTCATGGCGAAACTTATGTTGATGAGTCTTTTGTCACTGGTGAATCAATGTCTGTATCAAAAATTGTTGGATCCGACGTTATATGCGGAAGTATCAACGAGTTTGGCTGCATTGATGTTAAAGTGACACATGCTGGCTCGGAAACCAAACTGTCAAATATTGTTCAACTTGTTCAAGATGCTCAAACATCTAAAACATCTATTCAACGATATGCTGATTATATTGCCAGCTTTTTCGTCCCAACTGTGATTGTGTTTGGCCTTTTGACTTTTGTTATTTGGATGATTGTATCTCATACCCGATCCGATTTACCCAAGTTTTTCTCTGGATCCGGTGGAAAATTTATTGGTAGTTTACGTCTTGCTATTTCTGTTATTGTTGTTGCATGTCCCTGCGCTTTGGGCTTGGCCACTCCTACGGCTGTCATGGTTGGCACTGGTGTCGGTGCTTCAAATGGAATCTTGATCAAAGGAGGCGCTGTTTTGGAAACTGCATCCCGTGTTACTACTGTATTATTTGACAAAACTGGTACATTGACCACTGGTGATATGAATGTTTCTTCTTTTGGAATTTCTTCTGAATCCTTGAAGAAATTTGGATTGACAAATATTCAATGGTGGAAAATTGTTGGCTGCACAGAGCAAGGCAGTGAACATCCCATTGCTCGTGGTATCATGAAGATGGTTAAAAAGAAGTGTAATCTTTTCGAAAACGCACATATTGAAGGTATTGTTGAAAACTTTGTTGTCAAGGTTGGTTTTGGTGTCTCTGCTACCATCAAGCTTGGCAATTCTTTTGATTCCATGTCTGTTCTTATTGGTAGCAGCAAAATGATGGACCAGGCAGGTATTGTTGATATCCCAGAACAAGTTCGTGATTTGGAGTCTCGATCAGTTGGCCAATCACTTGTTTTAGTTTCTGTCAATGGTGTTTATTCAGGATACATTTGCATTTCTGATACCATTAGAAATAATGCTCGTGCCACTGTTAGTGCTTTGAAGAAACTGGGACTGTCTGTTGGAATCGTTTCTGGTGATCATAAATCTGTTGCTTCTCGTGTTGCCCAAGAAGTTGGAATCCCCAAAAACATGGTCTGGGGTGGTGTTTCGCCTGAAGGAAAACTGGAAATTGTTGACCAACTTGAAAATGGTGATTTGGAAAGTACCAATAACACAGGTTTTAGCATGTGGCGATCAAAACGTCAACATGAAGTTGTTGCCATGGTTGGTGATGGTATTAATGATTCCCCTGCTCTTGCTCACGCTTCATTGGGTATCTCTATGGCTGGTGCCACCGATATTGCCATGGATGCTGCTGATATTGTTTTGCTCAAGGAAAACTCGTTGCTTGACGTTGCTGCTGCCTTTCAACTTTGTTACCGCATCTTTTCATGTATTCGAGTAAACCTTATCTGGGCTATTGTTTACAATGCTATTACTATTCCAATTGCAATGGGTTTCTTTTTGCCCTGGGGCATTGTTATGCATCCTGTGATTGCAGGAGGTGCAATGGCATGCTCTTCAGTTAGCGTTGTGTGCAATAGTTTACTTCTTCAATTGTGGAGAAGACCTAAATGGATGCGAAAGTTGTATGAAGAAACCGATACAGGAGTGACCACTCCCGCTTCCAATCCATCAACAAGAAGCAGAAGATTACTTTTCAATAACAACAAACAACAAGGCAACCAATACGAGCCATTGAATGAATTTGACTTTGATAATGATGAAGACAGTTTCAGCATCATGTCTGATTCTGCTACAGTTGTAGGATCACCCGCAGCTGCCAAATTTCCTAAAGTTGAATTTCCTTCACGTTCATGGACTAGTACAGCCAAGTCTTTTTTGGGATTCAAAAAGTCAAACAACAAACCTCATCAATACTCTCTTTTACCACAGTAAAATGATGACATGAAAAAAATGATTATTTTTTCTTTTAACTATTTTTTTTTCTAATGAAATGAAGTTTTTTTTTAATATATTTGTATATGTCTTGTCAATGATTTTTTTTTTTCCAAGTTATGCTATTTAAACAATTTATGTAACTATCTTTCAACTAATCTTCATAGATACAATTAATAAACATTTTGTTTTTCATTTACAGTAAAATAAATAATTTAACCTTGTTTTTATTAAAGTAGATATTTCTTTTGCAAAGTTCATTAGTTTAGTTTTTCCATTCTGTTAAATAATTTATGGCTGGACAGTAGTCTTGATGTCTATATGTATCTGAAAATTCTTTTTTTTACATGTAATTGATATCCATAACCTTCAAAAAGACCAAAATGTGTATTGATTACCAAATGTATTTTATTTCTGTCTAAAAAACCAATGTCAATTATTTTCTTCACTGTATTACTTATAATTATGTTTTAAACTTGAAATAAACACCAAATACTATACAACGAATCTACAGTTGTTCTTGTCTTTCTTTTTATTCGCTATCGTAATCGTCTTCATCTTCCTCCTCATTTAATTCGTATTCATCACTTGTGGAAGTCAAATTTCCAAATCGCTCAAAAGACTTCAAAAGTTCAATATCTTCTTCGCTGTTTTTTGTCTCATCTTTTCCACCTCTCTTTGTTATTTCTGCAATCTTTTTTCGTGCTCTTGTCCTCATACCAATACATGGTTCATCATAGTCATCGGGTATTCCTTTTAACTTGTTATATTCTACCATGACCCTGTTATCTAAAACACGTTTGAAAACTTTATCTAAAGCTTCTTGTTTATCATTGTCATTATTTCCATTATTCGTATCCATTATTTTTTTAGCCTGCTTTTGCAATGATTTGACAACCATGGGCTTTGTTACTGTAGCATTATAATCATCAGCAAAATCAAAAGACCTGGAGGAGGCACTTCTAATATACACATCTTCATTTTCTTCCTCCTCTTCAATAGTTCCAGTACTTATTTCAGGGCTGTGTACTAAATTGTTACCGTAATTAAACGCAAGTTGGTATTTTGGAGATACATATGCCGGCTTCTGGTATCCTGTCTTGGATGCTGGATTCAAAAAGCTCGGTCCAGTTGTATTAGAAATACCCATGATACAGCAGTCACCGGAACTGAGATGATACCCATGATTTGATAATGCCGAAGATGATGTACCTTGTGCATGTTTTTCAGGACTTGAACAAGCAAAACCACATTTTGGATTCAAATTATCTCCATCTGATACATTCATCATTCCAGCAGACTTATGGGTTTGCTGAGCATGAGGAGTAAAAGTGCTTTCAAAACTTGAATTTGTTATATCCGAATTATTATCAAGACTTTCATCATCAGCATCCCCATCTGAAATTGCATTATACTCTTCACATTCAGAATACACAGGCTTTAGAATAGAAACCGTGGGTCTTACTGGCATTTTCCAATAGGGAGTAGGTACTCGCTGAAAATGGTTTGTATGTTTTTTGCTTTTGATATTTGAATCGGCAAAATATGGCTTATTGTTAGCGTCAAAAACACTTTTGTTGATATCTTTTCCACTGATTTGTTGAATCTTGCAATCGCATTGACCCTCGTGATCACCAAGGCATTTTGAGCATTCCGTAGATGTATCATTGTCATTAGTATAACATTTATACTGTTCATCTAAGCCATCATCTAAACCACTTTCCCATTTTTTGAATTGTTCCTTATTAAGATAATATCTTGATGCAACCAATCTTGAATTTAATTTGTCATATTCGTCTTCCTGATTCATTATATTTGAACCAAAAACATCATGCTTTTGCTTTTTAACATCAACAGTTTTTATATCTGGTGACAATTCTTCGCAGTTTCTCTTCAAGTTAGCAATAGAGTATTGTTCTCTTTCGTGAACAATGCTACCCATAGATTCATAACTATAAATTGAATCACTGTCATGATTGTTATCATTTTTGTCGTTTAAATGCCCAAAAGTTTCGGGCTTTTCATCAATCTGGGGTTTGACTGTTTCTGCATCAAAATATTCATCTTCATGGTATCCCCGATCGTATTGCTCAGGGTGCAAATCAGAAAATTTGTTCAACAACTCTGGATCATCAAAAACAGAGTGTTCACAATCTTCATTGTCAAACAATCCATGAAACTTTTTAGCACCAATATCATTTGTGTTACTTTGATAATCTTGATGAGTAACTTTGGAAGCTAAATTATGACTTTTGACATTTGTTTCCGGGGTATCAAGCGCTTTAAACATGATAATGTCAATTGTATAGAAATACTTGTAAAAAAAGAATATATATAAAAAGTTTAAAACAAGCTATGCTATTTGACTAAACGTTGTTATTGATCTTGTAAGTTCTAAATGATATAAATACACCTAGTTACAACCTATTTTCTTTTATGATCAATATTAAACGCAACCGATATCTATAATTATAATCCGGGTTTATCTTGTTGAAACCCGTCAAGTGGAATTATAATATGTATAAAAAAATGTCTAGCAAAATAAAATGGCTTGTAAGTCGTGTATATTTGGTATCAATGCTTTGAAAGTCAAGCTAGAAAGACTTATAAATCATAGAAAGACAATTCATTTTTTTACAAGTTGAAGGTGAAAGCTACAAATTCAACACACGCAACAGGTTGAATGTAAGGATTCAAGAAACTCACAAAGCTTGGTGTTGTTATTTTGGAAATATATGTAAAGGGTTAGGGTAACACTTTTAACACAAATTGTAAATGTAAACAAACTACACCAATCAAGCCAATAACGTTGCTTGGATTTTGCATCATGCTGAAATATACACAAAATTGAACTGACTGTCGGCTGAAATAAGTACTAATCTATTATTGTTTCGAGGCTTTAATATTCACTAGTAATTCAAAAGCTACTTGATTTGTAACGAGGCTTTTGGTTGCTCATTGTTATTGAGTTAATAGATTACAGTAGTTCTTATAAGAAAAAGTCAAAATTTGTTGACATATGCAATTTGACACATCTTGACAGGTTTATTAAGTTTTTGGCAAAAATAAGTGACAACTTCACAAAAAAATATCTTTTGTCAATATTGCATTGTCTTCAAAACTACTACACCAACAGTAGGATATTTGTTTACACAATAATGTGTTCATTTCTCAATACCCCTCTCCTTGGCTATTAAATGACGTCAAGTTATAGCATTTCAATTGTACATGAACTAGTGAAACCATTGTTTTTTTTGAACACGAATTTATTGAAATAAAGATATTGAATCCTTGAACAAGTGAAATTTCTATGTTTTTTCAAACAAGCAATTGCAGCAAAAGAACTAGTAAACAAATCCGATTCTTAAAAACCGTTCTGCTAATTAAAAATTTGACATGGTAAGTTGTGTTCAAGGCCAAAAACACAGGATTGAACGTACTTGATCCCGTTTGAATCACTTTTTTCATCCATGGATAAAAAACGATAATGGGGTTTTGGCTACCATTCATAATGAACCGAAAATAGTGTTTATGTTTGTTATGAACTATATTGTCCTTGAAACCAACAAATAAAAATGAATCAATTTAGTCCAGAAGAATATAAATTGATCTTTAAGCTTTTAATACAGTGAAATAATCTGTATCGTATTGATATTGAGCTGTATAAAATACCGTTTCAAGAGCTTTTGTATAATTTTTATGTTACAGTATCGTGCCAATTTGTTGTGTATTACAAAAAAGACCAAAACACATAAGCTTTTGGATAATAAAAACTATAATCAGCTTTGTTAAAATAGTAATGACTCAAATGACTAGCTGCAATATATTCAATTAATACAGTAAGAAGATGGCTAAAACCACATTGGAAACACACTTCAATCGGCTTTTGCAGTAAGGCCTTGAAAATCATGACCACAGTAAAAACAATCATTTAATAACCTGATCTTCTGTTAAAGTTCGAAATGATCAATAAATATTCACATCCTGATAGCTTATTGTGTATTAGTAATATTATAAACTTGAAATGTACAACGTCAAGATTTACAATTGAAATGCGAAATCAACCGTAAACAAAAGCATACAAAAGTAATATGTGCCATTGGTAACACGACAAAAAACATTTGCCTGAGCAAATTCTAAATGAAAATATATGTATTGTGTAATTGACAATCATTTACTTTTTATTGAACCACATGATTAAATGTAGGTGTTTAAATACCTTGGCTGATCCGATTCTGATTTTTTACTTTTTTTTCTTTTCTTGCACTTGAAATAAGATTTATATTTTCACTTTTTGATCGTTTACAAAAAGATTTTTTTGAGTTTATTTTAAATGTCGACATTTTCAAAACCAGATTCTGTTCCCGAAGAATACCTTCGCTCAAGACCCCAATACCCTATAGCTCTTTATGAATTTATCGCTAATTATCATCGGGCCCATCAATTAAGTTTTCCTGAAAACCCAAACCAACATCCTGCTAATGACGTGATTTCCAACTTTGCTCAAACTGTAAATCAAAACAATTATTACAACAATGGATTTTCTTACACTCGAGCAATTGATCTTTCGTGTGGAATTGGAGGCGCAACAATTCTTTTAACACGCTACTTTGATGAGATCATTGGAATTGATACTAACGAATCCATGATACAATATGCTAAACAAGCATATGCTTACTTATACCCAAAAGTTGCTTTTATGACGGGATCTTCAGAAAACTTTGTCAGTAACGATTTATCCTTTGCAAAACAGCCAGATATTCAACAACAAACCGCATACTTGCAATATTCTGATCAAACACAAAACGTAGACCTTGTACCTCAACTAGGT
>JAJLVH010000095.1:0-17884 GCA_030570155.1 Magnusiomyces magnusii
AATTCAGATTTTGAAAATGTTGATGAAAATGATATTAAAGAAGATGACAACAGTGAAGAAGACAATGTCGAATTTTTCGAATCTTGTGCTATTTTATTCATTGAAACAATGAAAAGCTCACCTGGAACTTTACACTCTCGTTCCGAAAACACACTCACTGCTCTTTTCAAAACCGCTGAAACAACAGTTGAACCAAAAGATATGCCTAAAATTGCTGATTTGTATGCCGTGATATTAATGGATCTTTTAGAATACGCCAATGCCGAAAACGCTCAAGTTCTTTTTAAACACGTCTACAAATTCACTGATATTGCTATCCAACAATTCAATGACCAAAACACTACCAAGAAGAAATCTCAAACAAATTCTTCCAATTACCTCATCATTCCTTCTAAGCTGATATACGCTTTATCTTCTTTGAGACGTGGCTCTAAAGTTCTTGATTGGAACTCTCTTTATGTTAATCTTGATAAAATCCTTGCAGCTTTGGAGTCAACACCTTCTATTAAATCATTTTCCCACCTTCAATCATTGTCCGAACCTTTGATCGAAGCTTGCGTCGGTCCTTTGTCTCTTTCCGATCTTAAATATTCTGCCGCATATTCCGTCAAAATCCAAAACCATTTGCTTGAAATTGCTTCTGGGTCATTATACCTTCCTTTTGCTCATTCCTTTTTGGAAGTTTCGGCTGACAAATTTAAAAACTTTTCATGTTCGTTTATTACGAAGTATATTACCAAATATCACACTGAAAGATACTTGGATATCGCATATCTTTTATCTTCTTTGAATAACCATAATTTACTTAACAAATCTGGTGCTACAAGTACTAATGCTATCAGCGGCACTTTTAAAGTTTCTCCGACTTCTGATTTTATTAAAAAAAATTTTGCTAGAGTCCAAGAATATAAAACATTTGCTCCTGAAGAAGATTTCAATAAATGCGTCAACTTGTGGTGGAGTTTAGAAGTTATTCGAATTTGTGTTTCTGTTACTAAAGATACCCTCGATATCCAAAAACTTTTTGAAATCTTGATTTATGAGTTTCATCAAGTCGGCCATTCCCATGTCAGAACTAGATCTGCTGATAAACATGAACCCAAAGAATATTCCCTTCTTCGTGCCTCACTTGTCGGAAAACTTCTCAGTATTGTTTCAAGCATGGCTAAAATCACTGTTCAAGAAAAACTCGATATTTCTGCTCCCATTCTTAAATATTTCACTTCTTTTTCTTCATCTTTAGATTTTGTTCAAGGATTCAACGATTTTCTCGCTTCATTGATTCGTGAACGTGCCTTTGAAAAAATAGAAACTCCAATTTTTAACAAAGACCAGTTTTCGGAGTATGGCTCTGCTTTGGCAACCAATTTGTTGAGTCCTTCTGCCCAACTTCGCAGTTTGTCTCTCGATACCATTGCCCAAATGTATATTGTGATCCAAGAACCTGTTCCTAAAATGATTTCACAGTGTCAAAGTATTGATTCGATGAAACTGGATTTGGCAAACTCACGAAGCATTCCAAACCAAATCAAGAGTCTTGGTTCTGCTTATACTGTAACTGCTGTTAATCCTATTGCTGACGTTTCTGTTGTTAACTTTTTGTGTGGTCTTCTTAATGTCAAATTCAAACCTGCTACTGACGGTGCTATTGAAGCTCTTTCTAAAGCTGCTGAACGATCTGGAAATGATATTTGGAACATTCTTTTTAGATGGATTAACTTTGATAATTCCAAAACTACTCTTAATGATACAGATGGTGATGTACAAATGGATGAAGAAAGTTCTTTTGATAAAATTGAAGCTGAACCTTTGCCAGACGTTTTCTCTCTTCAAGAAGAAGCTGTTACTGCTTGGCCACAAATTGGTGATCCCATTAGTAGAAACATTACTACTACTAGTTTGATTTCTCTGTTTATTTATACAAACACCATTGAAAATGCTACATTGTTGAAGGTCAAGGAATCAATAGACGCTCCTCAACCTGCTTCAAACAGAAGATACATGTCTTTACAAGCAATTCATCGTGTCCCATGGCTTGCTGAAGAACACGTTGAAGATCTTATGCCTTTTGTTCTCGAAGATGACGATTATTTGGAAGGCGAAGAAGACGCTGATGAATCTACAACTGCAGCAGCTTCTGCAGCAGCATCATCTGTTGACTTATGGACAATGAAGGAACGAAGCCTTCTTTTGGACACTTTTGCAAACTTTAAGCATCCTGAAAAGTTTGCCCATTCTCAAGAATTGTACGACAGATACTTGTACTTATTGAGTCATAGTCAAGTGGTTATTCAAAAACGTGCATTAAAATGTATTGATACCTTTAGAAATCCCATTGTTCACAAGTATTTAGAAAACCTCGATTGGTTACTTGATAATGTTAGATTCCGTGACGAGTTACAATACCTTTTCCAAGACTCTGGCGACAATGCTGTTCATCAAGACGAAAGACCTGTGATTATGCCACTTGTTATTCGTCTTTTGTTTGGTCGTTCCCAAATTGCTCGTGAAGGCCGTCGTGCTGCCGTTATTCAAAGTCTTGGTAACGTGCCTGAAGAATATATTCGTCAATTTGTTGTTCTTGCTACTGACCGTATTGAAACCCAAGGATTTTTTTCTAAACCTGCTGCTGATGTTCCTGAAAATAAAGTCATTCCTTTAAGCAAAGATGTTACTTTGATTGCTAAAGATACGATTTTCAGTCTTAAAGATTTGAGACGTCTCATGGGTTTCTTAAGTATGCTTGAAGAAATGATTAAAGATCTTCGAACACATCTCAAAATTTCTTTGGACATCATTTTGGAAGCCATTATGTATTGTCTTTATACTGCCCAGAATAACAACAGTGGCGGAGCCAAGGAACTTGCAAACACGCGTGAAGGAACTGTGATGAAAACCATTACTAATACATGTATCCGTTGTTTACATCTTCTTTTTGAAACTTTTGAAAAGGATGAATCGATTGATTTGTGTTCTACATTCAATACTGTCTACAAGCATGTTGTTCACCCCAACTTGAAAACTTTGTACACTGGCGATCTCAAGTTTCCCAGCTTGTGGTTCAAGTTATTATTACTCTTTTCTCGTTCAAAACGTTACTGGCCTTTACTTGCTCACGACAAATGTGCTTTGTATTCTCGTTATGTCGAAGCTGTTCAATCACCACATATTGGTGATCGTGTTATTGAAAACGTTATTGACTCCGTTGCTAGTGTTCTTTACCTCAAGGAATCATTTAATAATGAAACTTCTTCCGAAACAAAAGCAACTTGGACTGCTCTCATGGATTCATCTGTTCCAGTTGTGCTTTCCAGTATGCCAACATTGTTTTCTCGAGAATCTACACCAACATTCATTCTTAAAAAAGAGTCTGGCTTGTTGGTTCGTCTTACTACTGCTGGTTTCATTACCGACAAAAAAGTTCGTGATGAACTTGTCAAGGTTTGCTTGGCTGCAATGGACAAATCTACTCAAAAGATTTCTTTGCGTGTCAAGGGTGATATGCTTGAATCTCTTTCTACTATCCTTTCAGATTCTGATATTCCAAGTTCTCAACTTGTTAGTGCATACTTTGGTTTATCCAAACTCTTTCTTGAATTTGAAGAAGTTTATCCAAGAAAAAGTCTTTGCAAATTATACACTGTTTTCGGTACTCGTGTTCCCAAATTCAAGAGAGTTTCTCAACTTCTTGCTGACCTCAATGCATTTTCCAAAGACAGAATCGGCTCTCCTGATTACGAAACCCGTTTGGAAGCATTCAAGACCATCAACGAAGACATTTATGGAGACATCAATTCTGAAGAATGGCAACCTTTGCTTTACAACTTTCTGTTTTACATTCAAGATCCTGATGAACTTGCGACTAGAGAAGGTTCTGCTTATGGACTCCGACGTTATGTCGACTGCTTTGCTCAAAAGGAAACTGAAAAAGAGGCCCAGCCTTATATTGATCTTCTTGAAAAGATTGTTATTCCTCAAATCCGTTTGGGTGTCTTGTATCCTGAAGATCTTATTCGACACTGGTACATCAATGTTTTGGGACATATTGTTAAAGCTGGAACTTGGTATCATGTATTTGATGATATGAAATCGTTACTTGGTGAAGATAATTCTGAAGCAGAAAAGGATGAAGGTGACGATGACGAAGAAAAAGAAGAAAAAGATAAAAAGGATACCAAGATTAATGGATTGGGTTCATTGTCTAAAAGTAACAACTTTTTCCGAAACATTATTAGTGTACATATTCCATCTCGTGAAAAAGCATTGAAAGATCTTGCATCTACAGCCAAACAAAATTTACTCACCGACCCAAGTATTTCTGGTTTCTTGTTACCTATTGTTGAACATTACATTGATTACTCGAATGAGCCCAACAGCACTCTTACTGTTGCATGTGTTAAAACCATTTCTGAGCTTTGTAAGCATTTGACTTGGGATGAATATAAAGGTGTAACTGTCAGATATGTTTCATTTGTTAAATCTAAACCAATGAACATGCTTGTCAATACTCGTCTTATTAATGCTGTTTCTGATGTTTTCGTCAACGAGAAGGAAGAAGAAGAAGAAGAAGAAGACAGTGACGAAGAGGGTGATGGAGATAATGCAATGAAAGATGTCAAAACACCTGGTCCCGGAATTGTTCTTTGTGAAAATTTACCTTCTCAAGAACTTGTTTCTAAATTCATTCTCGATTTCGTGTTGCCAACTCTTCAAGATTCAATTTCTGTTGATCAAGAAGATATATTACGTGAACGAATCGGCCTTCTTACACCAATTGTCAAGTTTTTGAAAGCACTTCCATACAAACAATTTGTTTTCAAACTCCCCGGTGTTTTGACCAGTACATGCCAACTTTTGCGTTCTCGCTCAGAAAACATGAGAAACAAGGTTCGTAAAGTTCTTCGCCAGGTTACTCGTTTACTTGGCCCTGCTTACTTTCCATTTTTGGTCAAAGAGCTTCGAACTGCCTTACGTCGTGGCGCCCATTTACACATTTTGGGTTTCACTTTGTTTACTTTGATTTCTGAACTATCGTCTGTCTTGAAGCCCGGAGATTTGGACAGTGTTGTTAACATGATTCCCGGAATCATGATGGAAGACATTTTTGGTACTATTGGTTCCGAAAAAGATGCAGAGGATTATAGAAGTAAGTTGATGGAAGTTAAAAAG
Source organism: Magnusiomyces magnusii (assembly GCA_030570155.1). NCBI lineage: Eukaryota > Fungi > Ascomycota > Dipodascomycetes > Dipodascales > Dipodascaceae > Magnusiomyces > Magnusiomyces magnusii. Next base: position 5,170 of record JAJLVH010000095.1, read on the forward strand.
CAAAAGAGTTTTGATACTGGTGAACTTCTTGCTCAAAACATTTCTCTTTCTAAATTCAATGCTTTACTTGATCCTGTTCGTTCTATTTTGTTATACAAAAAACTCGATTCCCAAACTGAACGAAAGGTTGAAGATTTGTTACGAAGATATTCGTTGGGTTTGAAACAAAATAAATTGGCAGATTCTCGTGATGTTTTGATGTTGGCTTACGAGCTTTATAAAATGACACAAGATCTTGAAAAAGAAGAAAAGGCTGCGCTTAAGGCTCAACGTGAAGAAGAAGATAATGATGTGTTGATGGAACAAGAGTATTACGCTATTGACCATTTCCGAGTCGATATTGGTAACCAAGGTGCAAAATTGACCAACAAACAACTTGCCAGAAAACATGAACGCGAAAAGAAAAGCGTTTTTGGTAAAGGTCCCAAACCAAAATACTTTTACACTGATAATCTCCACTTGATTATCAATTTTGTTTTTGAAATTATTCGTCGTGTGTTGGCTAAGCATTCCGATTTGCTCACTTCTGAAAATGTTGCCGAGTTTGTTCCTATGCTTGGTTCTCAAATTACTTCCAAATTTGAAAATGTTCAAATTTCTGCTCTCAAACTCTTGGTTGTCATTTTCCGTGTTAAGATTCCTGGAACTTTGGATGACAAGACTATTTTGGAAACATATGTTCATGAAGTGATTCAAGTTGTTAGGGCATCAGCAACCACCAACACTGAACTTTGCCAAGCTGCCTTACAATTCATGACTGCTATTCTTAATCACAAGCACGATATCAATATTCCTGAACCCGCTCTTGCCTACCTTCTTGAACGTATTAAACCTGATATTGAAGAACCTGAACGATACAATACCACCTTTTCTTTTGTTCGCGCAGTCATTGGACGTGCAATTTTGATTCCTGAAGTTTACGATATCATGGACAAGGTTGCAGCAGTAATGATTACCAACCAGACCAAAACTACTCGTGACGTTTGTCGCAGCACATACCTTGAGTTCATTACTGAATATCCACAAGGAAAGCAACGTATTAAACAGCAATTCAAGTTTCTTGTCGATAATTTACAATACAAGGGTGTTGATGGTCGTCTTTCTGTTATGGAGCTTATTCATTTGCTTATCCAGCATATTGATGATTCGCACCTTGAAGAAGTCATCACTTCGTTTTTTGTTGCGTTAGCTCTCGTGCTTATTAACGATGACAGCTCTTCTGCTCGTGAAATGGCAGCTGTATTGATTAAACAACTTTTTGCTAGAGCTACTGGCGCCGAACTTGAAATCATCAACAAGTATTGCATTTCGTGGCTCAAGACTCCTATTTCGAATCCTTTGCTTTTAAGAGGCGGTATTCAAATTTCCAGTTTGTACATTGAAGAACTTGGAATCCACAAGAATGCACAATTGGTGCCGTTGGCCCAATCTCGTGTTTCCGAAATTTTGGAACTTGCCGATGTCACCAAGATTGAACAAAAGAAAAGGGAACAACAAGAAGAGTATCTTGAAGAAGATTATGTTTCTCCATTTGGTAAAGAAGAAGGTGAAGAGGATTCTACTCAACCTGCCGTTGAATGGGGATTAACTTATTTTGCTATTCAACTTTTCACAAAAATTGCAGAACTTGAGCCTAGCCTTGTTTTCTCAAAAACTTACAAAACTCGTTGGACACTTTTGGAAAATGTCATGTTGTATCCTCATTCCTGGGTTCGTATGGCATCTTCTCGTTTGTTGGGAATCCTTCTTGCTGCTATTAGTGAAGACGATGAAGACAAAAAACAGTATCCTGCTATTGAAAATTTTGTTTCAACAGAATCCTTTACTGGTGAACCAACACCGTTTTCATATGTGTCTTTGGCTGACAAGTTTGTTCAACAATTGGCAACACCTTCTATTTCAAGTGACATGGCTTTACAAATTGCAAAGAATCTCGTCATTGTGTCTACACAATTTGAACAGCACAAGATTGAATACATTTTGTCCGAATCAGAAGGCGACGAGAACGAGTCGTCTGAATCTAAAGACGATTCTGCACTCAAATGGATACTTGTCCAACTTTCGTTGATTCTTCGTACCGAGCGCCGCGCATTTGATCTGTACGAATCCAAAAACTCAATCATTCAGATCCTTGCTTCTGTCATTCAATCGTTTTCCGTCGAGCGCATCATTTCCTTATCGCCATCTATAATTTATGGACTGTATCCATATATTGAAGGACTTATTGTTTCTGCTGGCGACGTGTCTTCTGATCCCAAAGCCAAAAAGCAACATGCTTTACAAACACTTTCGCAAGAGGCTATTGAATTGCTTCGTGAAAAGATTGGAACCACAGAGTACATGAAGGCCTATTCAGTGGTTCATACTAGAGTTTTGGCAACTCGTACTGAGCGTAAAAGACAGCGTGCTGTTGAGGCTGTACAAGATCCTGCCGCCTTTGCGGCAAAGAAGTTAGAGGTTAGAGCTAAGAAGAGAGCTAAGAGAAAGGAGCGTGAACAAGAGCAAAGAAGTGGAATGGTTGGTGTCAAAAGGGCTAGAGGTGTTAGATATTGGGATGATGGAAGCAACGATGATAAAACCAAAAAGAAGAAAAAGAGGGGAGGAAGAAGCTCGTTGGTATTGTAATTTAAAATGTTTAATGTTTTATAATTTTTAATTTATTTTCAAAATTAAAATAGCCTTTTTTTCGTTTTTTTTTACAATTAAGGAATTAATCTAGTTTAGAAACAAGTGTCGATCCGATTAAGCAGACTTTGACTTTCGGCCGTTACTGACGGAACCTTCGATTTCGTCATTGATTTCAGCAAAGATGTCACGAAGAGTGAGCAAACCCTTTTTCAAAGTGTCCAAAGGAATATTAAGAGGAGGAATGAATCGAAGAGTGTCTTTACCACAAGAAATGATCAAAACACCCTTTTCTTGAGCACGTTCAATAACATGGGATGGGTTAATGGTGAGCTGAAGACCTTGAATCAAACCAGTACCACGAGCTTCAGTGGCAAGCTTAGGGTAGTGCTTAATAATGTATTCCAAGTTCTTTTTCAAAAGACGGCCACGAGCTTCGACATCGTGCAAGAATGAAGCACGAGAAATTTCAGAAACAACTTCAATAGCGACACGAGAAGCAAGAGGGTTACCGCCATAAGTAGTTCCGTGGTCACCAGGTTTAATAGCATTATGAACCTTTTCATTGACAATCACACCGCCAATGGGGAAACCGTTACCAAGAGCTTTAGCACAAGTGATAATATCAGGCTGGGCATCAGGACCAAAGTGTGAATGAGCCCAAAGCTTACCAGTACGACTCAAGCCACATTGAATTTCGTCAAAAATCAAAATAGCATCGACTTCATCGCATCTCTTACGAACGGCAGTGATGAATTCTTCAGTAGCAGGGTTAATACCGCCTTCACCTTGAATAGGCTCAACAATGACACCAGCAGTATCTTTGGTGATCAAGTTTTCAAGACCCTTGATATCATTGAAGTCACCATACTCAACATTAGGAAGCATTGGACTAAAAGGAGCTTGATATTTGGGGTTTGGGGTCATGGTCAAAGCACCAAAAGATCTTCCATGGAAAGCACCCTTGAAAGAAACCAATTTAGTTTTGGTATCGTTTCCAACGGTTTTACCGTACTTACGAGCAAACTTGAGAGCAGCTTCGTTAGACTCGGTACCAGAGTTTGAAAGAAAGACTGAATATGCATCGGGCATTCCACCAGACTTTTTAGTAGTTTCAACCAGCAATTTACTGAGAATTGGGGCAAACTTGTTGTAGTAAAGATTAGAAGAGTGAACAAGAGTAGCAGCTTGATCGGCCAAAACTTTAGTCACAGAAGGAGGACAATGACCAAGAGCATTAACAGCAATGCCAGCAGTCAAGTCGATATACTTTTTATCTTTAGAATCATACAAATGAGATCCTTCACCACGAACAAACACAATATCAGCAGGTCTGTTATAAGTAGGAACTTGGAAACCTGCAAAGGTATTTACAAACTTTTTAGGAGAGCCGATTGTGCGTTCGGCAATAGGAGTAATGCGCTTTTTAAGCTCATCTTCGGTTTCATGAGAAGTTGAATATGACTATTTCGTGATTTCGTGAATCATAGTTGGCGAATGATCTGTTAGTTTATTGAGCTTTTTTTTGAAAAACATGAAATATGGATCGGTTTTTTTTTTTTCACACTTACACGAGCAGACAACACAGACACAGCGGCAGACTGAGTACGGACAGCAGCACGAACGACGGGAACAGATGATTTCAAGACTTGCAACATTATGAATTGACGGATTGGATATGCGATTGAAAAAAAAAAAAAAAAGTAAAGAAGAAACAGTTTTTCACGTCTTTTATAAAAAAAAAAACCAAAAAAATCAAAAAAACCAAAAACTTAGTCATTGATTGGATCACATGACCTAATCGATAACAATTAGTTTTTTCTGACACACGTGACGCTTACATAAGCAGCGAAAAGTTTTGGGTTTTGGCGATTTTCGAATTTTCTGTTTTTCCGCCAACCAGAGGCTGCGAAAAAGTTTGTCGCTGCAAAAAAAAAAAAAAAAATATTGAATCACGATTCCAGTTTGGACCAAGACCGAATACCAATATCGCCATGAGATACACCAGATACCTTTTTCATGCCGTCGAGCAGGTTTCAGTGAAACCTGTTGTTGCTCCTCGTTTACGTGACCGTCTTCGTGCTCATGAGATTTCAGAACTTGCTGAACAAATCAAGACCAGCAGAGTCCAATACCAACACGCACTTGCCGAGTACGAATCTCATAAATCCAAGCAAGCTTCCAATGCTGAAACCGACGTTGAAACCGATGCTCAACCCATTGAATCCCACCAAGCTATTGAGCCTCCTCAAGCTCATGTTCCTTTAGAAGGAAACGCATATTTCCACACTTTACCCGCTCCTCTTGCTGCTTTTTTCAAAAAATATCCTCCTGCTCCGTTCCGTGAGTACAGCAACGTTTCTGTCAAGTTAAACGATCCCAAAGCAAACCCATTCTTAGCAAACATCAACCCAGTCACTGGCAAGCGTCATGATCCTTTATACTCTTTGCGTCGCCAAAGTGATCTCTACAAAGCCGCTTACCGATACGGTATTGCCCACTTGCTTCCTCCATTAGCCAACGGTAAACTATTTTATGAAGACAAGTACGAGAACAAACCTGTTCTTCGTGGTGCTACCAAATTCAAGCTTGCCATCACCGAACGTAGAGCTCCCGAACGTAAGATTGAAATGCAGGAAGCTATTGAAAAGGCCGACGAAGTTATTGCTGCCGCTAGAGGTTCTAAATGGAAGAACAAAATGGAAAAGAAGAACAAAAAACCATTGCCTTGGTTCTAAACGGATTCCATTAAAAAAACATAAATTGGTTATGATTTTCAAAAAATAAAATAAACTAATTGTAAATATACTAAATACATTGATAAATACTATTTTATAATTTCATACTTGATTCAAAAAAAAAAAAAAACATCACGCAACAGTGATTTCACGTGCAAAAAGCAAGCCCTACGGGGGGCTCGAACCCCCAACCTTGAGATAGCTATTCAAATTACTTCAGAACGAAGACTTCTTAAGAGTCTCACGCTCTACCGATTGAGCTAGCAAGGCTCTGTTGAAAAATTGAATTTGTTATAAATAATGATCTGTTTCTGCACATGAAAGTGATAAAAAAACAGTTTAAAACGATTTAAAGTGAGTACAGGTTGTGTGGATTTTATCAAAATTGATCTCCTTGGTCTTCGGAAGCTGGCATTAAGACTTGTACTCGGACCATTGGAAGCACTAGAAGGAAATCATGAATTGAAAAGATTTACAAATTTGAACAATAATACATAGTCAGAAACAGAAAGGATAGCTAAAATAGCTGAGGCTGTATATTTCTATAGTTCTGGAATACAATGAATGAATTATTAAAAAAAATATTAAATTGATGAAAAAAAAGTGAATCAGTGTTGAGTCTAAAACGTCTATTCAACAATCCTTTATTTTAGTCCAATTTCATAATTCCACTTGAACAAACACCAACATAGTTTAAACAAATCAAAACCATTATCAATAAATACAATTAAGACAAAAAATAACCAAAATTTATAAATATCCAACAAAAAAAAGACTTTCATACATATATTCATTATTATATCTCATCGTTGCTTTTTTCGTGCATGCATGGAATCACCATACCCATTCATAGCTTGACGTTTGTTATTTGCATGATGATACGAATTATTGTGATTATTGTTATTGTTGTTATTATTTGCTTTGATATCGTTATCGTCATTTGATATTCTCCGGCTTGGATATTCAAAATTTTGCCCCGCAAACACATTTTCCGTGACTCGCGGTAGTTCTTGAAAATATTCGTGTGTCAATGCGTCGTTAGCAGTAATACGTTTTGCTGGATCGTATTCCAATAAACTTGTAAATAAACCAAATGCTTTGTGGTTGGGTTGCGAAAGAACGTGTCCATGATACCAGTTGTTTACATTTGACGGACACTTTTTTAGTAATTGGTATTGTGAGTATTCGGGATATTTAGGCAAAGAAGGCCATTTTTCAACTGTCGGAGACCCCAAAATATCCACCACTTTTTGAAACTGGTTACGTGGAAATGGTGCATTTTTTTTGTTATCCATTTTAGCTTCTTCACCTTTGAATATGGGCTTCAATGCTAATAGTTCACCGAAAATGCAACCAACTGCCCATAAATCAATAGCAGGTGTATAGTGTCTTGCTCCCAACAAAAGTTCAGGAGCTCTGTACCAAATTGTCACAACAACTTTATCGCCGCTGTAAAGGGTTTGTAATGGGTCGCTGAAAAGACGAGCAAGACCCAAATCACCAATTTTGACGACACCATCTGACGAAACCATGATGTTTGCGGGTTTCAAGTCACGATGAAGAACCCAGTTTTGGTGAAGATAAAACACTCCGTTTAATATCTGCCACAGCACCGACTTAATTATTGACTCGGGTATTGGCTTTCTATCGGGGTGGGTATGATAATGAATGATTTGTAGTAAATCATGTTCAGCAAAGTCAAAGACTATAAAAATGGATTTATCTTCCAAAATAACTTCAATCAAGTTGATGACGTTTTTGTGGTTCATTTCTCTACACAAGGCCATTTCACGACATGCGGATTGGGAAATACCAGTGTAATGGACAATCTCTCCCTCTTTATCAGCCTTGAACTTTTTGATGGCAAATAAACGGTTTTTGAATGCTCTAGAGTGAAATGTTAGAAAATGAATAGTAACTAAACGAATGATGAAAAATACACATACAATGATTTTGATTTTGCTTTGTAAACTCTATAAAAAAAAAAAAAAAAAGTAATTAAACGTTAGTTTCAATAATAATCAAAACAGTATTAATAAATAAATAAATAAATAATATAAAAAAAAAAAAAACTCACTTTCCATAAGTTCCAGCAGCAATATAGCCAAGAATATTATAAGAATCCAAGAGCCGTTTTCTATCTCTATCTTTTCGAGATTTGAATGAACCCAAGGGATTGACAATCATGCTCGAAGCCCTGTTGAATTGACTACTTGAGCGGCTTCCATTTGAATGATGAGATTGGTATTGCTGTTGAAGAGACTGAGACAGTTGACGGTTCAAATGCTGATGATGCTGTTGTTGATGGTTGTGACGTAAGGAAGAAGAAGAGTTTGAATGGGAATTGGACGATGTATAGTGATGAGACAAGGACGAAGAAGAAGAAGAAGGCATTTGGGGCTGTTCTTTACCAAGATCAAGGACTTGAGGAGGCGGATAATGGCGGGGCTTGGGGTTTAAGATATTTGACGACAACGAGCGATGCGATCTGGAGTTGGACGAGTCATTGGCAGCATTGAAAAGATTTGGAGTCGACGATTTTTCAAACATGGCCGGGTTTGAAGCAGCGCTGGCGAAACGTCGCAAAAGGCTGCAAAGAAACGGGCAGCGGAGTGCTGAGATGTTTGTTGACGTACTGAAATGTACATAGTGTCATGTGACAATCATTTGCAGCTCACCTGACATGCGTGACTGGCAGCTGATCTATTTTTCAGCGTGTCACATGGGCGCGTAAATCCTGGCACGCACCTTTTTCCTGCGGTCCCCAGATCACAGCAAAGGCCATTTTTATGCTGGCCACAGCTTGCCGACTTGTTTACACCACCGCCATCTTTTCAGATTTTGACTCCCGCGTGTAGAATTGCAAATCAAGATAATCGCCATTGTTCACAGACTCGTTGCTAGTTCCAAACACGATCGTTGTCATTGAGAATCAACACATACCAACAATACCAAATATCTATCAATTAAGAACAGTCTTTACTTTGTTCGTTTCTTTGAGTTCTTGGAGTGATGGAAGAAGATGGAATTCGTCAAATCTCAAGCGCGCTTGACGCCATTTATAGTCCAGCATCGACTAATCAAGCTCGCTCTGAAGCAAATTCGGTATGTTGTCGTGATGGTCAGTTGCAATTATTATCATGATGATGATGATAATAATCAGTCGATCAGTAAATAAACAAAAAAAAAAAAAAAAAAAAAAAAACAACGATTTAGAATCAACCACCTTTAATAAACTCAAATTCTAACGATTCAATCATCGTCATTGTTTCTAGTTTCTCGAATCCGTGAAATCTAAAGATGAAGCTCCGTACTGGGGTTATCAACTTGCTCAGCCAAAACTAGATTGTAATCACATTGTTCGTCACTACGGCCTTCAACTTATCCAACACGCCATCCAATACTCGTTTTTTAACTATGGTTTTGAACAAAAGCTTGCTATTCGGAATTGGATCATCGAATTGGCCATTTCTGTTCAACCCGACGACCCTCACTATCTCAAGGAAAAAATCGCCATCTTGTGGGTGGCGGTTGCTAAACGTGTTTGGGGTCTGAATATTGAAAGAAATAATACCCCCTCTGCTTCAACTGATGAAAACAACACCAACAATGGCAATTCTAAAAGCCCCGATAATACTGATCTTTTAGACGAAGATATCAGAAAATTCGATGACAATGATGACAACGTTCCTACAGACGGCACTTTTGATCGAACTGATGAAGGTTGGAAGGATATGGATAAAATTCTTTTGAATATGTGGAGATCAGGTCCAGCCACAAGAGAAATTACACTCAGTATTTTCCGCACCTTGTTTGAAGATATTTACATCTTGGAAGATCCCGTTGCTGATAAACGTGCTACTTCATTGGCTGCTCAGTGTATTGAAGTTGTGACTTCTGAATCAGTTCTTTACGCAGTATATCATACGATCTCTGCTTTTCATGGTGTAAAGTATGGTCACCAAGGTTGGATTGTTCGATGGTCTCAACTTTTGAAAGAATGTCTTGACGCAAATGTCAGCGACCCAAATGTTTCCAAACTTGCCATCAAAGTTTTAAATACTCTCAAAACTTGCTTGTATTGGGTTTTTCCTACAGCAATTAGACAAGCCCAAATTTTACAAAATCTTAGTGTCGCCATGGCTTGCAACAATTTGGAAATTAGAATTCTTGCTGTTGAATCTTTACACATTTTATTTACCAGAACTTACAACAGTGACGAAGATTTCCAATCAATCGTTGGCGCCGTTTTTTTCCCAGACAGCTTAAACATGCTTGCACAAGTTTACCAATCAATCCAGCTTGATATTGATGATTTTAACGACCGTGCCTATGTTCTTTGCAAACGAATGGTTGAAATGATTGTTGGTCTTGGCGAATATTTAAATGTTTCTAAAAACCGGTTACCCAAAGAAGCCAACTTGAAGCAATATTTGTTTCTCGTTTTACAAACAACCAACAACCCATCTTTAGTCATTTCTGGCATGTCGCTTCAGTTTTGGTGCTCTGTTTTACGTGTGAATAAACTCAACAGTCGCCCAGAAATTCAAGAATTGCTTCCGCAGTTACTTGAAATTGCAGCTGAACGATGCTTAAAATTTGAAGACGTTGGTGACGACCACATTGCCAAACAATTTTTGGCATTTGATTTTGATTCTACTTCGGATAGCCAAGTGTTTTTGGGCAATTACCGCAAATTTATGGAAGATATTGTACGACTTGTTGTTTGCATATTACCTCAACCTTCTCTTACATGGCTGGAATCTAGAATGGATGCATTTTTTTCGTCAGATATTGGACGCGAAAGTTTGGAATCGACAACGCTACAACATTCTGGAAACCCGGCCTTTTTCCTTGCCTATTCACAGTTTATTTTGGTTGAATGTGCACTACGAGGTGTCACAAGATGGAAGATTTGGTACACATTACCAGATAGTGACAATGTTAGACAACAGTTGTCTGTCATTATTGAACGATGGTGTGAACGATTGATTGCCATGAAGATTAACGATCCCATGTTGTTACGCAAACATGTTCAAACGCTTGTTCAATTTGCGCCATCGTTACTTAACATGACCAATTTGATGTTTCGAGTTTTGGAAAAAGTTTTAGTTGCGTGCACTTTTGAGTATCCTCCAAATGCTTCAGACGAGGACCGAGAAACGATTCGAGATCTTCGAACTAGCTGTGGTACAGAACTTAACCGGTTGGCTTATATGATGCCTGAGGTGTTGATGCAAATTTATGATGATTTGGAACGAGTTATTGGAGAAACCATTGCGTCCAACAAACTAAGTGATCATGAATCTGTTGCCTTTATGTCGTTTTTGTTGGTTGTTTCTCAACGATCAAATATCAACAACAAGGCTGAGCGGTTTTCTACAATTGTTGACCCAGTTCTTTCTTCATGGACTGATGAAGCAACTGTTAAAGGATTGATGGATTTGCCATGGTTTATGGAACGAGTTGGAATTGTAAAGATTGCAGATTACTTTAGATCTAGAGGAGTGACATCTTCTACTGATTTATTGGCTACTGAAATGGATGACCAAGGAAAAGTATTAAAGGCTGAACTAAAGAGCAAATGGTCAGCGTTATTTCCGATTCGCGCAACTCGAATTTTCATTCAATATACCATTGAAAAGCTTGATCATCAGTCTGTTCAGTACAAGGAACTTTTGGCATTATGGAAGCCGAGAATCCAACCCATTTTGCCACATATTCTACAATTGATTGCACAGATCCAAGCGTATCATAACCCTTCTAATTGGGGAACGTTGCCGGAGGAAGTGCAATCGTTTGTCAAGTACAGTTGTATGGAAAGATTTTGGCAAATGGGAGTTTCAACGCAAACCAAAGATGAGTTTGTTGATGAAAATGTTCGGGCAATGCACACACTCCGAGACTTTGCCGATTCGGTTGGACACATTATCCGGTATACACGAGAGTATGCCTTTTTGACGCTTGGGTCGATTAGTCAATTAGAAGAAACGATTTACGAGATACCAGGGATTGCAAACAATTTGTGCAAGGCACTTGCTGGGGACTCAGCAGGAATTACGTTACATTCATGGCGACACATGACGTCTCTTGTTTTGCGAAACATTGTCAAGAACTGTCCGCGCCATTTGATGGATACGTTTTTGGTGGAGTTTTTGCCGCCTATTTTGCGCAAGTTGGATGAAGTGTTGTGTGAAAAGTGGGAAAAGGTTTACAAAAAGGGAATCATGATTCAAGGGGAGGAGGATGTGGAAGATTTGTCGGAAGAGATGATGGAAGAGCATTTGTTGAGACAATTGACGGCAGTTGTTGATAGATTTTTGATTGATATGGTTGGTCAATTAGGAAGTAAGCCACCGGGAGAGAGTAATGGGGGACAAAGTAACTCGGCAGCACTTAGAGCAACAGTATTGAGACACAATGAAATTCTTGGGCCATTATTAACGCTGTGCACTCACATTATGGGGTTTAAAGATAATAAATGCAGTTTCAACACTTGTTTGATTATGAGGATGGCGTTACCGGATATTTTGAGAAAGGATATAGAGGTCGATAATTATGTGTGTGACAATGTGATCAAGACATGCATTGAGATACTGAACGACAAGTATTTTGGAGATGTACATAATGAAGCTGGATATGTGTTAACTACAGTTTATACATGTTTACGAGCACAATACCAACGGCCATATGATGTATTGGCAAGACTGATACCCAATGTGACACCACAATCGCTTGGAGATTTTGAAAAACGGCTTGTTTCGGCGAAAACGCTGCGACAGCAACGGGGCGAGTTTCTAGACTTTTTAGCGTATTCGCGGCAGTCGACGATGAATGAAGGATCGTATGACACGAACCAGCGGGCGATTCAGCAGCGGAAGCAGGAGAAGAAGAATGAGAAGGAGAAGAGGATGCTGCGACGAAAGAAGCCTACGGACATGATGGAGACTGAGGAAATGCAGACGAGCATGGTGAATTTGTTTGATGAAGGGAGTTGAAATGTAAATTGAAGAAGCGATTTGATTGGATGATAAAGTTTTAAATAGCAGCAAATAGAAATTGAGCCGTGCAGTTAAAACAGTGACGTCATGGGGAAGTGAACACGTGGTTTGAAACCGGCAAAAGAGCGAGATTGATAAGCGGATGCGGCGTGTGATTGGCTGGAACGGCTACTAAGACATTTGACTGTCTAATCATTAATAAGTAGTGACTAATAGTAATTAGTCATCCATGTCACTTTTTTGCTAAGAGCACGCGGCTGCACTGCCACGGCTGACTCAGCCGCGGCCAGTCTTTTTGCTTACATAACCGCTCTTTTAAAGCCTCACTGAAATTTTCTTTTTTTTTCTTTT